>CADEHL010000266.1:4824312-4984312 GCA_902827135.1 Harpagifer antarcticus
CGTCTTCATTCAGTCATGCTAGCTGGTTTGTGTTAACTAACAAACAAACTAACTAAATAAATAAATAACTAACTAACAAACTAACCAACCAATAAACCGACAAACAAACTAGCTTACCAACTAACTTAAACTAACTTGCTGAGGGTGTCACTCAGGCATCCCCCGTCTCTCTGCCAATCATAGAGCTGCACAGTGATGCTGGTTGAGGTGCGGGCCTGTGGTTGGGGGAGCAGACGGGGGAGAGCGGGAAGTTGTAACGTAGACACTGTTATATATATGGGTATGTGTGGGAGTTAGAGTTAGTGTGAGGTTGAACCCACAAGCTGTACCTGAACCTGTGATCATCTGTAAAGAAGAAGAGTTATTAAAGCCTAATAACTAGAAGCCTGTTTCCGACTCCCTTTGTGATCGTTACAATATATACAAACAAATGAACATAGAACAAAAAAAAACTAACAAACAATCTAACTAACTAACTAACTAACTAACTAACTGACTTATACCAGCTCAAAAAACAAGGCTATACTAAGTCTGGGAATGTTAAAGTCAGCTCCACAGAATGTGTGTTTAAAATCCTTCTTGTCTATAACTAAGTTGGGATGAAGTCATTGCTCTCAGTCTACCCACCCCTTTAAATACACTCAAGCTAATGTGCTCAGACGGGCATTTAAAAAAAATCTGAATCCTCCAGAAAGTTACCCAATGCCTTTCCAGCCAAAGTGGTTTGGTCAATTATGCAGATAGGGGAGTGTGGCGAGAAGCACTATTGACTGTGATTATTTACTCTCTTCAGATGACCAAGAGAGGATTTAATTAAAAACACAAAAATCTACCTGCGGCGGTTAGATTATGAGGTTTTAACTGTAATACCTTCTGCTTCATGTGACAGGACTGTAAAGCATGCATTTGTACCACAAGGCATCACACTAACATAAACAAACCCTATAGAGAACCGCAGTGACGCGATGTAAAACCCGGAAGTAAACTTCTTTCGGTTCCTTCGTGAAAAACCAATGCAAATTCTGCATAGGATTTTGGAAAATAGCTCGAAATAAGGTCTGTGGTTGACACATATTTAAGAGAGGGATCACGTTTTGTTCAGCCGGATAATCTTCATATGTCTACCCTACTTTTATAATTTCTGAATCATAAATCTAGTCGCCAAAAGCGAAATGCTAACGTTATGCTATAAACCAACTACAAGCCAGTACAGCAGCAGGGTCGCACAACTTCAACGTCACGCCAATTTAAGATCGTTTCAACTGATTTGCACTGAAACTGCACTTTGAACACTTTAAATATATTAACATTTTAAACTGTATACCCCGTTTATCTAGGCCCTTTTTGTTTTGTTTTATGTATACATGTCACACTGTGGGAAACGATATTTCGATATTTCTGGATGTATAACACATGTAGAATTTTTGACAATAAAGCTGACTTTGACTTTCGCGTGCTTGCATATTTTAACAAAGCTTTTCATTTTAGCCACACTGAATTTAACTAGAAGTCATGGCTGTGTCAATTACCAGTCTGATATAGTTTTACAAAGATGACAAGAAGAGTGTAGATAGAGGAGAGAACCACTACAAGTCAGGACACGTCAAACAGTGCAGCCTAGATGAAGGTGTGCTTACCGGTGTTGTCAGGGCTAGCATGAGGGACAAGGTTTATAGTGTCGGTGAGTAGTTATTGCAAGAGTACCGTTAACCTAGAGTTAATTTATTCACATTAATTCCCATCAACAAATCCATTTTATGTGTCACATGAAATCTTTATTAGGCAAGGCAAGTTTATTTATATAGCAATTTTCAAAACAAGGCAATTCAAAGTGCTTTACAAAAAATGAAAGACATTAAGAAAATGGCATTTAAAATCAGTCATTAAAAAGAAAAGATAATAAAATAAACATTAAAAGAAAAAATACATGGATAAAAGATACAGTGCAGTCTAAGATATGAATAGTTCAAGTAAAAGCAGCGGCAAAAAGAAAAGTCTTCAGCCTGGATTTAAAAGTAGTCAGAGTTGCAGCGGACCTGCAGGTTTCTGGGAGTTTGTTCCAGATGGAGCATAATAACTGAACGCTGCTTCTCCATGTTTAGTTCTGACTCTGGGGACAGAAAGCTGACCAGTCCCTGAAGACCTGAGAGATCTGGATGGTTCATAATTTAGCAGGAGGTCAGAAATGTATTTTGGGCCTAAACCATTCAGTGCTTTATAAACCAGCAGCAGTATTTTGAAATCTATTCTTTGACACACAGGAAGCCAGTGTAAAGACTTCAGAACAGGAGTGATGTGATCCACTTTCTTAGTGTTAGTGAGGACTCGAGCAGCAGCGTTCTGAATTAGCTGCAGCTTTCTAATAGATTTTTTAGTGAGACCTGTGAAGACACCATTACAGTAGTCCAGTCTACTGAAGATAAAAGCATGGACATGTCTTTCCAAATCCTGCTGTGACATTAGTCTTTTAATCCTAGATATGTTCTTTAGGTGATAGTAGGCTGATTTAGTAACTGTTTTAATGTGACTGTTGAAACTCAGGTCAGAGTCCATGACTACACCTAGATCTCTGGCTTTATCTGTTGTTTTGAACGTTGCAGACTGAAGCTCAGCGCTAACTTTTATACGTTCTGCCTTGGCTCCAAAAACCATTACCTCAGTTTTATCTTTGTTTAATTGGAGAAAGTTCTGACACATCCAGTCATTGATTTGTTCAATGCACTTACTCAGTGTTTGAATTGGAGCATAGTCTCCTGGTGAAATTGTTATGTACATTTGTGTGTCATCTGCATAGCTATGGTAACTTATTTTGTTGTTCTTCATTATCTGAGCCAGTGGTAGCATGTCGACGTTAAAGAGAAGAGGCCCCAAGATTACAAATATTACACACCAGAAAACACAGAAATATCCATGAAATAAACATACAGTAGGCTATAAACAATTAAAGGGATAATTGGGAAGGCATTACAAATGTAAATATATTTAAAATAATAAAACAATCCCACCATCACAGGTATCTACAGGAGAAGAGGGAATTCTCTCCACAAAATGTGAATGCCCATGTGGAGAATGGAAATGCAGTCATGCGGCTGCATTAGCCATCTTTGCCATCCACAGTTTCAGCTGCACTGACACCCCCTGTCAGTGGAAGAAGCCAAAGGCAGCTAAACGTACACATTCAGTGGAGGAGCTATTTCCTCCAACCAATAACTCATTCAACCCGCTGACAAGAGAGCCCACCTGCGAAGATCGTGGCTGCCTGAGGGACAGACTCGGGGGCAGGTTCTCAGGAATTTCTTAGCTTCTCTCCCCCGAGCCAGAAGAGGAACACTACAGCTTGTAAAACACTTACTGTTCCTGACATTCTCAAATCTGTTGGGCATCAGGGACCTGAGGCAATTGTGGCAAGCATGGCATTGTCTGAAGAGCAACAGAGGGCAATTCAGGTGGCTACTACCAACCCAAACTGGCATTTGTTCAGGAAAGGAAGGTTGACTGCCAGCAACTTTGGAGCTGTCCTGAGGTCAAAGCGTGTGACTGCTTCCCTTAGTGCCAGGGTGCTAGGGCAACAACAGGCCCTTGATGGTGTTTTGTCTGTACAGTGGGGGACTATGAATGAATGTGAGGGTGTCAGGGCATTCACCACTGCAACCCAGATGCAGGTCCATGAGTCAGATTTGTGGCTCTCTCAATCAGGAGTGTTGGGGGCATCTCCAGATGGTCTGGTAGGGTCTTCCGCTGTGCTGGAGGTAAAGTGTCCCTCCGGAGCCAGGGAAATGACAATTAGTGAAGCATTGCAAATCAAGGGCTTCTGTGTCAGTAAGGAGGGAGAAACATTCAGCCTGCGTGAGGAGCATCCTTACTGGCACCAAGTGCAAGGTCAGCTTCACCTCACTGCAAGAAAGAAGTAGAAATAAAAAAATTGTGAATCGTTTTTAATTTACATTTACTTGCCTTTGCAATGTTGTGGTTGTTAGAGTGTTAGATTTCCTGTCAGCTCGTCTGTTGGGAAGATATAAAATATTTGTTTCATGGAAGTCACACCGTCACATATAAGAGCATTAAGACATACAGTAGCTAAAACAAAACATCTAAAGATATAACCTTGCACTTTGTCTCGTGAACATTTTCACTATTTTGACATTTTTATAGATGAAAATTGAACTAAAGAAATAAATGGTAGATTAATCCATATTGAAAATAGGTGTCAGCTGCTGCACTAATTATAATAGTTATATTTCTTAATTAATTAAGATAAGATATTACTGTATTGATCACAATTTGGGAAATGTTTGTGTTGCAGCAGCATAACAAGAAAAACAAAATATAAGTTATTATATTGTAGCGACCCTGTATAGGATGCTGAGGGTGTCACTCAGGCATCCCCCGTCTCTCTGCCAATCATAGAGCTGCACGGTGATGCTGCTTGAGGTGCGGGCCTGTGGTTGGGGGAGCAAACGGGGGAGGGCGGGAAGTTGTGACGTAGACACTGTTATATATAGGGGTATGTGTGGGAGTTAGAGTTAGTGTGAGGTTGAACCCACAAGCTGTACCTGAACCTGTGATCATCTGTAAAGAAGAAGAGTTATTAAAGCCTAATAACTAGAAGCCTGTTTCCGACTCCCTTTGTGATCGTTACAATATATACAAAAGTATGTGAGGGATGGAATATTAAAAATAATATAAATGTAAAATGTACATGTGATTTTACGTCCAAGAGAAGCTATGGAGCAGAGAGTTCTCTGCCAGCCAGAGGTGATTTGTTATTAGTTCAATATGTCAAACTGATTTCCCTGACTACAATCTTTAGTCACATGGTGAAACGTTATGCTGCTTGTACTAATTAGACTTATCATATAAGCCACACAGGTTTTTAATAGGATGTATTCATTATCTTTACTTATGTTGCGGTCTTTTCAGCAGCGCCATCTCTAAAACGGCGATACAGTCACTACCCATCATTTACATTTCACCGTGACATGGACAACAATGTAACGTCAGCTTACCTCATGGCACGAATCCAGACTCTCCTTTGGAAAGCATTGGCCGGGAAACGATAGAACGAGCACGTTTCATGCAAAGACCTGTGGCTGCAACCCGGAGCAAAGCAACAAACCATTGCGTAGCTAACTAGTAGCGCTAGCTTTAGCTAACGTTAGCTAACGAAACGAACTGCCAAGTAAAATTGGAAAACACTGGTAATTAATTATTCTATAATTTGTAAAACTACGGTGTTAAAAACGACAATTTCAAAAATACAGATTCTAATGGTCAGATATAGATATACAGATACTAAAGATAGGCAGGTACTTGCTTTCAAGCAGAACACAGGGGAAAACAAACTTAGCGGGAGTGTTTACGTGTTAGGCGTAATGACGTACAACGGCCTCGACAATTTCTGTAGTCCTATTCAGCCACTCGGTAACAACCATCGTTTTTCAGACACGTAAACTCTTCAAAAATGACCAGTGGGGTCACTGCTGATGTATTTAATGTCGTAGAACAAAACGTGATTTATCTCTTCAATTTGTGTCAGCCACAGACCTTATTTTGAGCTATATTCCAAAGCCCTATGGGGAAAATGCATTGCAATGCTATTTTACTTCCGGGTTTTACGACGTGTCACTGCTGTTCTCTATTAAAATTAAAACTAAAAGAAAATGCAACATTGTGTCAAATATAAGCATCTCAGGTGAACATATTAACATTGTGCCTCAGGTTAAGTACCTTGGAATCATTATTGACTCTAATTTAACATTCAAAACACAAGTCAAAAAAGGGACCCAAAGACTCAAGTTTAGCCTAGCATATTTTAAATACATAAGAAACACAATGACATTGAATTCTGCCAAATTATACATGAATGCCATGATCATGTCACATCTTACATACTGTCTCACAAGCTGGGGTCAAACTAACAGCTCCACACTGAAGCCACTAGCAACCCTGTACAAACAAACCCTCAAAGTACTGGACCTAACCGCTCCCATCACTGTACCATCCTCAACAAGCATAACATCCTGAGTTGGGAAGATTTAATAAAGTATAGGAACATCGTTCTGGTTTACAAAATCCTGCACAATACAGCCCCTCCGCTTCTTAACTCATTGGTTACTCAACGTAACAACACCAGACTGACCACTAGAAGCTCCACACGTGGCGACCTATCAGTCCCATTCAGGAAGAGTACTTTTGGTCAGTCATCATTCTCGGTCACAGCAATACAAAACTGGAACTCTCTACCCACTCAAATCAAAGACATACATACACATACCACCTGCACAGCTCACTTAAAAACATGGTTCACTGAGAACTGAGTGTTACATGTTGTGATCATGGATGTTGCCCCTCGTTTCTGTGATGTGATTGTGATGTGCTATATGTGACATGTACTGTATATAGTAACGTGTGTTGTTTATTGTTCTCTTTTATCCTCACACCGGTATCTACTTGTCTTTCCTCCTTTTTATTTTATTTTATATATTTTCTTATAACTAATGCTGTTGATATATTGTGATTTTAAGGGTGTCTATTACAATCTGGCCGGGGACAACAGCTGGAAATTAGCCATGTCGGCTAAAGCTGCACCATTTACTGTTGTTGTGACAGTTCATCGATGGGGACTGTCCACGACACTATAAATAAATAAACTAAACTAAACTATTAATACATATCTATAATTTATTTCTATAAAAAGCAGCTTGTGGTTCATACTATCACTATTATTATATCAATAGTACCGCAAATTCTATGTTACAGCGTGCATGGGAATGGTTAAATACAAATACATCTTAAGACTTAGTCTCCACTTTTTGAACTAATATGCTCTGAGCAAGTTTCATTTACTCATTCACAAGTTTAGTCATACTCCCAATCTCTCAGTTTTAGTTAGTGCGTGACCATCAGCCAATCGGAAAATGTAAATTGCAAAGCAGAAGGAACATTTTTGTCCCAAGCTGTTGCATGACAGTGGAAAGCTGTTCTTGAACCGGAAAGCATGTGAAGGTGAGCAGGAATATGAATATAAAAGAAGGAAATGCTGCAAAACAAACAGATTCACCAACAACTTGAAATACCTGAAATATACATTGGGCACACCTTCACAACTCTGCTGTTAAACGAACATTAAAACTGTTAACTTTTATCAGATTATAAATTACAAGATGTCTTTCAGCCTAAAGAAGGTAAACTGAGCGAGAAGAAAGACAGACTTACATGACTATGTTTTCAAAAGGTGAGAACCAGGACACTCTTTAAACATTCAGTTTATGATGACAGTAGTTGAAGATCAGAGAAAATGCTAAACAACTTCAGCAAGGTCTTATATGTCTTCATTATCGGAAGCATTTTCATAGCCATCCTTTCAAGGTCTGCAGCTTTACGAGGTTACAAAGTGTTCTCTAATCACACAAGCAGGAACATCAAACACTTCTCCTGTTCTGACCATTTCAAATTAGTTTCAGTATGTCTTCTATAGATGTGAATGAATGAGTGATATATTCTTCCTTTATATTCCTGTGTGTTACTATGAGCTTCTTTCATTTGAAGTTATTCTGGCCGTACAAAACTGCCTAATAGCAAAGCACGGGAGGCTATGCAAGTGGATTGGACATACAGTATCAGTTTGTGGGTCATGGCCAATTATTAAGATTAATTGTCCTGATAAGCCTGTTCATACAGCGCTTACAGTTTCATTGTTCACTGATTTCAAAAGAAGAATGAGCCCAACCGGGTAGGAACAAGAGCTCCGTTGATTGCGTATTGTGTTATATAATGCAGAGAACCCCTACCTGCATGGAAACACTGATCGCTATCTGAACAACCACACAAAGGGCTGAGTTACCAGAATAATGGATATTGTAGCTAAAGCTCCCTCAGTCGGGGGTCTGTTTGAGGTAGAGTAACGCTGATTAGTAGCTCCTGGAGCAGATGAGTAGCAGGATAATTACTACAACAACCTCCACTTCAGTGAGAGAGAAAAACAAAGAAAACTGCATAGGAAATATGTAACTTTTACTCACAGTGATGGGGGTTTTGCCTAGCTGTACATTTGTTACGGTGCATATTTCATGCTGTGGACTTGGCTTGTTGTTACTTTTTATGTTCTGTATTTCACTTGTTTGAACACTCTTATGTTCTCAACTGTATTCTGACTTGTCTTACTGAAAAGGGTGTTCCACAGGGGTGTAAACTTGGACCCCTTTGGTTTTGTTTGACCTACAGTACTGTCTCTCAGTCAGAAAATATGGCATAAGTATTAAAGGTGGGGTATAGGTAAGTTTGAGAAACCGGCTCGAGATACACTTTTTGTTATATCCCATGGAATGCTCTTAACAACCCGATAGCAATGAATATCTCTCAGAGGGGCGTGGGGAGTGGCTCCTTATTTTCATCTAAAGTAACAGACAGAGAATCAGCACTTTTGAAACAGGGCTGAAACAGAGGAGATTATGGGATGCTGCAATGATCTGTTTGGTGTTTTGAGCCAAACACTTCAGAGACATGTTTTGTGTATATCTGAGACCTATAATATATTGATGAAAAACAGTATAATAGGGGGCCTTTAAAGGCGGTTAATTTCCTACACCTCCAAATGTCCTCTTTTAAAGGTGGGGTAGGTAATTTACTTCAGAAATACTTGTTGTTATATTCCATGGAATGCTCTTAACATCCCGATAGAAATGAATACATTTAATGCTTTAACAATAAATACATAGAAATATCATCTGTGGAAGCCGTGGCGCTGTAAAAAGCACGACCAATCATCTGAGCCGGCCCGGCTAAAGTAACTGGATGGCCTACCTGCCTGTCAGCCTTCCATCTGTGCACAAACTTATCTCGTGCCCTCATTGGTCATGTGCGCGTTCGTGTGTGTTGGAGGAGTGGCTCTGTAAGGAAGTGGCAGATTTGTTCAGGCTGTGTATTTTCAAATTCTAGCGCACTCGAGCAGGTTTCTCCAAAATTACCTACCCCACCTTTAATATCTCTGCCAATGAGGTAAGGTTTTTAGATACATTTGTCTCGCTGTCCGTTTGTCTTTCAGCAGGATTACAATGCTCCAATGGCCTGACTTTCATAAACTTGGTGGAAAGGTGCAGCACAGGCAATAAATGTAGTAATGGATCCAGAATACAGGACACAAATGTAGTTTCACTTTGTTCCTATTGCAAGATAGGATACATGTGCTTCATTAAAGGGGTCATCCTATTTGGAAAAATCAGTTTCTGATAGCAATTCATCATATGAATGCCCCTCCACCAATGCGAAAAATTGGAAACCTTTGCAGATCTGTTATCCTACTCTATGTTGTCATGCAAATACTGGAAACACTTAGAAATAAAATAGGCCAACAACAACACATTTTGTATAGTGTCATGGCTGTGATCTGTGCTTTTCAAGTACCAAAGGTTTGATTTGTTATACTGATAACCATGAAGAGGGCCATCTACCTTCCACCTTTTTGATTTATGTGATTGAAATGTATTGGATTAGAGGATTTATTGATGGGTCAAATGTGTTTGGTATATGCCTTGAAAAAGTCCAAGCAATGCTGTGGCAGTAGGGGAATGTTTAATTTGATTTAACATTATGTTTGTGAAACTAAAGGCTGCTCTTTATCGACAGTTGCATGGTGTCTGTAGGATGGGAAACATTGTTTGTGTCCACATGTCTGACAGGCCAGATCAATCTTGCTTTGGCAAGTGGAGTTGATCTATTGAGGCCACATGTACTCTGCTCCAAGGTCAGTGTATGTTATTCTGTAAGATCCTACAGAGACGATCCACTCATGTATGATGTGTCTGTAATATACAACAAAACCCTTAAGGAAATCATCCAACTGATTTCCTCTCATGTCTTGATAAAATGGATTTACATATTTTTGTATAAGCCTTTGGGACATCATATTTCCCAACGCACAAAAGACCGTTTATTTACACACAATTAAAACTATTCATAAGGTGATCTTGGGGATTGGCAGCTGGAATTCATGCACAAAGACACAACATCAAAATGCCAACAGTCACTCACACGTAGAGCTTTGTGAAATGTAAATATCCATCATTTAAAAGTATGTAATTTGGCCAAAAACAGTGCACTGTCTTTACTTTACTGTGATACTTCTATCCTTCAAGGTTTGTCAGTCACAACGTCTGCGTCCCCAGGGGTGCAGTGCTGGTGGCACAAGTATGATGTGCCAATTCCTTTCCATCTGCCGAAATGCCACAGCGAGAGATGAATGGTCTGGTAGACTCGACTCTTGCTTGTTTTCATCTTGTTAATATGCCTGAGAGAGGCCGGCTGTAGTCAGGAGACTCACAAGAGGCTGATCTCCAGAGAGCTGAATAAGATAAACACTGCTATAGGAGGCAGTGGAGACCTTCAGAGCTGCGTAAATAACCCCCGTACAGAGTAGAGGACAATTTGTTCTTCTCTGCTCTTTTTGCACAGATGGAACTAGTTAAAGCTGCATTACGCTGCAAGTCAACACGCAGTCTTATATGAGCCAACAAGCTCTTATGGCAGAACTGCTAAGAATCACTTGCGAACAAACCAAAATAACCTTTCAGGACATTTTATTTTCAAGTGGTTTGTGTTTGTCATTGTACTAATGAAGATATGCATTCCCTTCCAATAGTGAAAGCCTGATTCAACGGCTGAAAATCCTGCATGTAAATTCCAGCATTAACTTCCTACACTGCAAAGCAACCCCAAGACAGAAGAAATAAGATACCATGTATGTTTATTTATACACAGAGGGAGATTCAGGTTGTCAGCATCAGCAATAACAATGAAACACAGGTAAGGTACACATAATAGATCCTTGTGAAACAATAAAGTAACATGTTATTTTTAGCCTTCGATATCTGCACTGAATGTCTGAATGGGTGAACAAGTAATCATCATGTACAGTCTATAAATAGATTGTCTGTTCATAGATAGGCAGGTTCATATACAGTAAGAATATGAATACATACTGTATATGAATACAAAAATAAATTTGAATATGAATTAATCTATGAGTCCATATTGGATTGAGTGTCAAAGTAAGAAACTGCACATGGTCTCGTCAAAAAGGAACATCAAATTGGTCGTGGCCGCAGGTTGGATACAAAAATGTTAACCGTAGCCTTGAGCTGACCACAGTCAGCTAAGCAGCATGCCAAACTGTTACACATGTTATCCTTGGAAAACATTATGATCTCAAAGGGTTTCACAGGCACTCATGTTTGCAAAGAAAACAGGAGGGTATAGATATCATGGAATTGACGCTATAACAGACCCAGGATAGCAATCACAATCTGGATGGTGTGAAAACAAAGACAAGTACTCGTATGGTGGGAGAAACTTAGGGCTTAGGGCATGTATTTTTTATTTCACCTTTTTATTCTGGTATTTGTATTGCCTTTTTCAGAAAACTGCCTGGGGTACCACTTGAATTACAAACATGCTTAAAGGTTAGTATGGATTTCTGCCCAAATGACGCCAAAGCATATTAAGTACCCAGCTTTAAGGTTACATCAGAAAAGTCCTATCTCCGGCCGTCTGACCACAAGTTGTATTTTTAATTGTTGTTTTAGCCCTGATTTGGCTTCTCGTGCCACTTAATGTAGCTAACACTGGCTCTTGTGATGTTGTGGGTCAGTGCAGCTTCCCACAATTTCCTGTGAACCAGCATTTGTGGTAGAACAGGCCAATATATTGAGTGGAAAGTGGCTGAAAGCTGCACAGTGGTGCATACTGGATTTGTGCTTTTCTTTCGGATCAGCAGTTAGCAGCCTCACAAGAGTCATTTTGCTCATTATTAATATAAATATTGCCCGATACAGCTTTACTTCAAAAATGATTTAGCTATAAGCTGCAGAATGAACAGTGCTGGAGAATAAATTGCATTGGGAGGCAGGTTTCATATAGAGGTGCAAAAATCACATCCTCGTGAAGGGAAATTACTGATTAGTCTACACCCGGGTCCCTGTGCTGTGGTACAGCCTGTCCATAGGGTTTCAAGCACTAAAATCACTTTATTATAATCTCCCAACCCGTTTCCTGTGGGAGCTAAAACACTATTAGAGAACTCTCACCTGAAGCAATGTTGACTAATGTTCTCAACCTCTACATTTTAGCACTTCTGTTTGATCAAGAAAACACGGCTTACCTTTTTCTACTTGCATACCCAACAGAGTCTATCATCAAAATGTACAACACCGTGTGGTTGGGGAAAAACACATAATTAGTTGTAACCAACCATAAGACTTCAGTACTTCAATCATGCTGCTTATGAAGGAATTGTAGTTTTTAATTAGTGTAGTTCAAGAAATACCCTTCCATAGATTGGTGCAGTGATTAAGTATTTCTGTACACCTACAGATGTAGCACTCTAGATAGCAGTGGCGAACCGTGTCTATCACAACTGGACCTTCTGTAGACACACACACCCAGGGCCGACCCTCCCTACAGGCCAATCACGCAGGCTACATGGTGCCCCGCCTTGCGCAGGGGGCCCCGCCCAGAGAGCTTCAGCTGCTGTGCGCAGTTCTCTGCTCAGAGTGAGAGTGAGAGGTGACAAGGGGAGCACGTCTGTAACCCGACACCGTTGCAATGAATCGACATCTGACCAATCACGGCTATGATACGGCCACTAGTGCAGGTGAAGAGATGTCGGTGAAAAGACAGTTTCAGTCCGGCGCAAGCAAGAGGGGAAAAAAACAAAACATGAAGAAACTAGAGCATCACTCGAAGGTGGGTTATTGTATGAGTCAAATGTACAACTTGCGAATGTTGTATAAGTCAAATTGCCATATTAAAACATCAGCTGCAATTCACGACATGAAGAAGGCAGTCTCTGCAGCATATAGGCTAATGGAGATGCAGTTATTTCCAGCATTCTTTATTTAACATTCATTCAAGTATGTTATGCCTTGTATCTGCTAATGTACAGGAGGAAGAGTGATACACTGTCTGTCTAGTTGGCTCACATAACAGTTAAAGTTTACAGCCTAAAAAACATGGAGCATTTTTCCCCCTTTTATTCATTTTTATGTCAATTTGCACATTTCATGGTGATGCTCAGCCTCTCCCCTTAACTCCTAACAGTCATCATCATGTCAACAACAACAACAACAACACAGAGAAATACTGATAGAAATGTGGGTGTAATTGTTGATACATTGCTGACAGAGGGAACTACATTAGAATACAGATTTAAGAAATATCAGTTTTTGAGCATGTCATAAGCATGTTTTGTCTCGACTATATTACAACTATATTATAATAAAATAATATAGTATTTATATTATTGAATTGATTATGATTATTATTATTAGTAGAAGTAGTTTATTTGCATTCATTATATTTTAATCTTTTTGAGGCTAATATTTGGCAGGAAATGCAGACGCATTCACCTGTAAACGCATACTGAACGACATACATGCACATTTACCATTTACCTCACTGTATAAAAAAACATTTTTCACTCCTGTCGGTTGGGGGGGGGGGGGCCTCATCTCGCAATGTCGCTTGGGGCCCCAAGTTGGCCAGGGGCGGCCCTGCACACACTTAATATGTATTTGCTACCTCTGGCTGAAATTATTAAAAAGAGCGATCTAAGTTATCACATCTATGCAGACGACTCCCAGATTTATTTTAAAATCACACCAGGAGACTATTCTCCGATTAGAACACTGAGCAAGTGCATTGAGCACATCACTGACTGGATGACTCAGAACTTTCTCCAACTGAACAAACAAAAAACTGAGATCATTGTTTTTGGAGCAAAGAAAGACCGATTAAAAGTAATCTTAGAGCTTCAGTCGGCAGACTACAAAACCACTAATAAAGCCAGAAATCTAACAGTCATTAGGTCTGCTTATTATCACTTGAAGAACATATCGAGGATTAAAAAACTAATGTCACAACAGGCCTTAGAAAAGCTTGCCCATGCTTTTATCTTCAGTAGACTCGACTACTGCAATAGTGTATTCACAGGGCTGACAAAAAAATCCATCAGAAAGCTGCAGCTGATCCAGAACGCTGCTGCACGTGTCCTCTCCAACACTAAAAGAGTGGATCACATCAGTCCGGTTCTGAAATCTCTACATTGGCTTCCAGTCGGCCAAAGGATTGATTTTAAAGTACTATTGCTAGTTTTTAAATCATTACATGTTTTAGAACCAAAGTATATTGTTGAACTGCATAATTACGAGCCATCAAGGTGCCGCAGGTCTTCTGGGATGGGTCTGCTATCGGTTCCGAGAGTAACAACAAAACATGGAGAGGCAGCGTTTAGCTGTTATGCCCCGGCCCCCGACACTCTGGAACAAACGACCCAAATCGTGCACGTCCGCAGAAACACTTACTATTTTTAAATCAAGCCTAAAAACATATCTCTTTGCCGCTGCTTTTAATTGAGATGATCATATTCAAACTACAGTATGCCTTTTACACATGTATTGTTTACCTGTGGTGTTTATTTTTATTATTTTATTATCTTTGCTTTGTAATGCCTGTTGTAAAATGCCATTATATAATGTGTTTTTACTGTATTTATTCCTAAAAAGTCGTTTAATTTGTTTTGTAATGCACTTTGAATTGTCGCGTACAGAAAAGTGCTATAAAAATAAACTTGCCTTGCCTGGGTATTCAACCTTTGACACAGTTCATCATTTTCTCTTCACTGTCTCTTTTCCCATGGCATAGGTCTACGGCCTTGGGTATTGCTGCTATCTAAGGAGGGGCAGCTTGGGCGCATTGTTGTTGCCAGCATTGTGCTGACCGAGCACAAGCTCACATGAGATCATTTATTGTTCAGGGACATCTAGAGGCCCTTCTTTTTAGGAACGTAGGATCCCTGGCGCACATTATTTTCTATGGACGAGAGCTTTAGGTTCAGGGTCCATATTTGTTTAGTCTCGCTGATGAAGAGTGTTGATTATTACACTCCGAACTAGTTAAAACCTTGAACTACAGAAGAGTTCTTGAGAATTGATACGGCATCTCAACCGTGTGGTCAGATCGTGGCCCGTGACATGTCGTGTGAATTCTCCGAAGCTCCAAATAAACCGTCAGTGTTTGCCATCAAAGCTCCAACTCTCCTCGTGTCTCTTTGAGTTCTGTTTCCAATTGCTTCAGAAGTTTCCCCCACAGCGGCTAATATTCAATATGATGTCATGCTCATTCAGGCACTTGCTAGCAACCACTGTTTTTAAGACAATCTCTTAAACTTGTGTTAACCACGGACCTTATTACAGGCAGGCAACTCAAATCACATTTAAACAAAACATTTGACTTTGAAACAAGCAAGTGGTGAAATGCAAACTCACATCCGGGTTTTAGGACTCATTTCTGCACCACTTTATTTCACAACAACTTGAAACTGATACATTAGATCAGTAGTAATAGTATAGTAGGACATAGAAAGCTTAGTCACAATTGCACTTTGAGTTTATACCACAATAAATGATATTTAAACAAAGTCATATAATACCACAGTTTTGCAAACCGTCTATATCACATTCAACAGTAGGGGTTAGAAGTACATAATACATTTGACTGATGAAAATAATGATAAAAACATTTACAATTATGAAGCTACTTCTTCTCATGTTGCTACCCACTGGTTACTGTTATTACATCTGGAGGTGGAAACCTGCCACACTTGAATACAGCATCTTATACTGCACTTATTGAGCACTGTCAAAAGGGCCCAAGAGACAAAGGATAGTCTTTGGAGAAAATTGCACAGTTTGAGTGAGAAGCTTTTAGTTTAAAAGCAGAAATATCCGAGCTGAATGTAAAAGTGGAAACAGGATGGATTATAATACAATTGTTGCTGCCTTTAAAAAGGGATAAATACAGCGGGATATACTGCTCATTCTGTACAACCTCTGCATTTAAATTCACACCATGAGGGTCTTCTGGGTAAATTCAAGCCTTGACCTTCACACATGTTACAATTTTTTCATGTCAGAATAATTAGCTCAAACAGCTAAACGATGTCCACGCAGGCTGCAACACAAGGCATACTTTATATAAATATGAACCTGATTAAGGCAAGGTGATGACAGAGGTTTCACTCAGAAGATGCCGATGGGAAATGGCACCTAAATGCCAAGGGCCTAATGAGACATGGTCGTGAAAAAAGTTTAAATGACGCTGGGGAAGAAGGTTTGATAAGTAGGAAGCGGTAATTTATTACACAATGATCACGTCCTGCAAAATTCATTTTTCAGGATCATTATCATTACCAATGAGTGCATCATAACTTTCTTTTTATTAAATATGTGACTAAATATAATAGCCTTAAAGTACATTAACCTCTAAAAAGGGCATCCATTTGGTATTTGTCATTCTCTATCGACAGGGAGTTATGAATTAATGGTCCTGTCACATAATGTGGGAAGTAAGGTCTGTAATATCAAGGTGCCTCCGCCAAAGAAACAGATTACTGTGACATTTCTACACATTGTGGACACTACTTTTATGAACCTAAGACTTTGGTAAACTAAATCTAGGACACCAATAAGTTGAGCAAATCTGTGTTTTCAACAAGAGTTTTGAAGATTTCCAAAGATCAGAGGACACATGTTCAGCTTTAGAGCTATTTATGTCATCACAAAGCGCTCTAAGGTTTTGATATGTAACACATGGTATATAAGCCACTGTCTGAATGTGCTTCATGAAAACAGGTTCTCATATAAATGAAATCATTTTAAATATCTTGGTTTCTTCTTTTCTAAGGTTACTTTGTTCTGTTTCATAACACACTTCAGCTGAACACATCTTATTGATATTTATTTTCTCTTGTTTTTATCTGCATTGCATTTGATATTGAGGTTATCCAAAGTTAACGTAAACTAATCAGGTTACTTTTATAATGTGATACTAAGATGTGATACTTAGATGAGGTTATTGATTAAATGTCTTCTTTATAGTAAAAGTAATAGAAACATTTTGAAAGTAACCCTCCCAACCCGGGGCATACGTTAGAATACAGTTACAAACTGAACAAGTGCGTGTGTGTGTGTGTGTGTGTGTGTGTGTGTGTGTGTGTGTGTATCTTTATATATACAGTCTATGGTGTGCATGCATGTGTGTGTGTGCGTGTGTGTGTTCAGGAAAGTGCGCTTAAAGCAAGGGGATTCAAATCAAGGCTCATCAAGGAAAACAACTGCTTTTCGATGTTCTTCCCAAATGTGCTTTTTAAAAACAGGAGTAATGAAAGTATGGCAGATGGAGGGGGAAAGGGATCAGGTCAGCGTTGATCCGAGCCAAATCCAGATCTGCTCTCTCTGCAGGTTGGGCAGCATTCACATCCATAACCCGGGACAGATGTTTATGATGAAGGGGATTAGGGACACATATTTCATCAGGATTTATCCTCTTCATTTTCGAAAGTGGATTACTCTAAAGCCTCTCACTTTTAAATAATTTCAATCATTATGCAACTTCTTTCCAGTGGAGGTCAGCGGTGTCCCAGATCACTCATCGCTTCCCTCAAACGTCCTTCAGGTTGAACAGCGCTGGAGTATGAAAGAACAGAAAGTTTGGGTTTTCAAAATGACACAAAAGCTCCCCTCGGACACGCAGTCAATCAAAATCAACGTACAAGGACTTAGAGTTGTTGAAAAAACATTGACCCTGAATCTGCTGTGAGCTTACTGCGGTGTAAAGACCAACATCTGTCTGACGGACACATTTCATTAGGCTGAGAGACAACCAGCGGAAAGAGGTCGAGGCTTGTTTAATGCAGCTTTTATCATCAAATAACATCACGGCACTCTGAGTAGAGGCAGATCATTCAAACCAAGATGAAGTTTTAAACTCTTCCGTGAGTTAATCAAGCCGCTGTTAAAAAGACATTTGATGAAAACAATTACCCTTTTAATATTGAGTAATCAATTTCTTGCACAATAATATCCTGAATGTGTTACTGGTATTTCCACATGTATATATTTATTTTAAAATTTGTAATGCTATTTTATTTCCGTTTTGAGATGTCTACATTTTAGAATGGTTTATGTACTCTTTTAATTTCTACTTATGTGCTATGCCTTGTGTTTCATGCTGCTGCAATGCAAACATGGGATCAATAAAGAAAATCTTATCTTTTTCAGTGCATTCGTTTGGGTTTGCCTCTCAGCCCACACATTAGGTTGAAATGGAATTTTTTTGTTGGCTAGCGAGGTCAGAAAACATGGTATTCAACAAGACATTTCGGCATGTTTTCAATCAACAACCCCCCTATCTGAGTATCTCCATCTATACGTGCGCAGTATTTTTCCCATTAGCCTTTCAGTATTTTAGTTTGGAGCCACAGAGCATCGCGAGAAGGGTTCAATTATCCAGCAGAAGCTTTTAATAATAGTTATTTTCAAAACATAACAGGTGAGATAACAATGAGGAACAATTATTTGGATTACTTAATCGTCCATTCAGTTTGACATGAAATGGAAATGTTTTATAAATATTTGTATTTTTATATTCGGGATTGTGGGAAACGTTATTTCGATTTCTGTGTCTGTACACACAAACTGAAAGATTGACAATAAAGTTGACTTTGACTTGAATGTTAACTACATTTCCAGACACACTGAAGACTATACGCACATCTTTTTTTAGCGTTTTCAATGGTACACACTTTTTCTAATTATCTTACACATATGATAATGGCTGGAAGTCTCTCTAAGGAACTGCATCTGTGTCAAAACTCTTACATTTGAAAGTGAAGAATATGATTTAAACTTTTTGCCTGGTATTAGCTCGATGTATCACAAAGCTGGCGCCACATGTGACATTTGAATCTGGCTCTTATGTGAATACAATCCAACCAAAACATGAATGCTGTACAAAAAAAGCTATAATTGGCTCAAGTGGAAACACTGTGTTTTATTCTCGAGTTTATTTGACCTTAAAAACTGTTGAAGAGAAGATGAGCTGCCGCCCTCCTGTTTTAGACTGGAAAGGCCAGGTGTTCTGTCTGAACAAACTACATGGACCAACAGCTCCACACACACACACACACACACACACACACACACACACACACACACACACACACACACACACACACACACACACACAGACACAGACACAGACACACACACACACACACACACACACACACACACACACACACAGACACACACACACACACACACACACACACACACACACACACACACACACACACACACACACACACACACACACACACACAGGGTCCTTTTAACTTATTATTCCCTTTTCTCTCCCTATGCATCATTTAAAAAACGTCCCCTTTTTCTACACACTATATACGTACATAAGCTTGAACCAAAAAAGGAGCAGATATGATTTTAAAAGACACAGTTTTGTTAATAACATTCAATTTGATCCGATTTTATCTTTATTGATCATTACATCTCATTTAGCGGATGCTTTTATCCAAAGCGACTTACAATAAATTCATTTAACCATGAATAAGCAAACTGAAATGCAAGAATGCTGCAGGTACATTTCACACATTTGGAATATGTTTTGTCACAGCACCTCTTTTCACCCTCTGTCTGAAACCAGAGCCCAGTCTGCTCTGATTGGTTAGCTGGCCGGCTTTGTTGTGATTTGTCAACCGCTTAGAGTTGTCCCGCCCCTTAGCCTATCACGTACTAGAGATGGGAACGATTCATCGAATATTCAAAATTATTCAGGTATCCGAATATGTTTATGGGAGGGGTGCCTACGTTGATTACATATGATCAAATGGAATAATTCAATGTATACGACAGTGCCAAAGTGTGTTAGGTCTAAAGGTGTGTTCTGCTCCGCTCACCGGTCCCTCGCAGCGGGCAGAGCTGCAGGTGCTGCCCCTCCCTACACGCAGATCACGCAGACTCAAACCTCATCCCAGCTGAGAGGGTCTTCTCTACAGCTGGCCTGGTTGTGAATCGCCTCTGCACCCGCCTCTCCCCTGAGTAGACATGCTCATATTCTTAAACAAGAATGAGTATTGAATAGCTGCATTCTGTGCATCGGCCCTGTTATAGGTTGTTGATCTCTGTTGTCACGGGTTACCCTAACCCGTTACATTGTTCGTGTCTGATCCCTCTTTCATTTAAAAACCAAGTTATGTTTTAAGCATGGAAGCTGTAAGCCTATAGCTGTCAACTGTTCAAACTGTGATCACCAGTTCAATACATTTGACAAATTCCACTTGGTTTCTATACTTATTTGAACATGTATTTATTTTTTCCCACTTTTTCTTTTTTTAATAGGATATGTACATTTCGGTTAATCGGTTAACCGTTTCTTTGAGGGTCGAATATTGAAATATACATTTTCTTGCAAATTCCCATCCCTATCACGTACAATGTGTTGGAAAATAACTTAAAGAATGCACAGTACACAGAATAGGTTAGAACAAGTTGAACAGTTCTCAACCAAATGCATTCAAGTTGATTTAACATTAGTTTTGATAATCATATAAACGTAGATCAATTAACTCATAGTGTACATAGTGACCACAGAGTGTCAACGAGGAAATGGGAACTGAAAAGCATTGGTGTTCATTAGGTGGGATCTGCAGACCAAAAGGAGAGGCTGATGAAAGGCTGATACATCATCATTTTGGATAACTGTGTAACAACATAATGAGAAAAACCCATCGAGGTTTACCTTGTTTTGCATTTGGAATATGCTTTTAAAGAATAATATCTATCAATCAAAGTGCTTTTTTGTGACAATACCTTCAATTCAGCAAGAGGAATAATGCACATTACATAAGATGTAATGTATGTGCACTTTCCTATATCACAGGGAACAATTATAGGTCATAAATACTCATTAGGTGAAGATAGTGAGAGTTGGGGGAGACTGGCAGATTAATGAGAATAACGGAGTCGTGTGTGAGCCGATGTAATGAGTTGATAACACGCCTAACCCTGCAGAACAAGCTCCACTGATAGAAACTGTGGAACATAAATGTTATTTACGCCGTGGAGAGGAATGGAGGTTAGAAGTTAATTGCGGATATATTGGGCTCTATGTTCCCGCTGTCCTCAGCAGTGTGCATGACAACTGGTTATTCCTTTAGCTGTGACACTCCATCACCACAAAATAATTGCTTCTCCTGCCAGAGATAATATGAGATTAAAATATTAATATTCAATATAATTTATGCAAAAACTTTTTCATATCATGATTAAGTGTCCAAGGGAAGATATTTTGAGCTGTGCAACAGGTTCTCGCCCCAACATGGAAAATAAATTAGATTTAGTTTGATTCATTATGGCTGTTGTCCTTTTCAAACAGCTGGCTGGCACTGTGCCATCTTGGTACCTCAGCAGCAACCGGAAAGCATCATTGTATGTAACTTTTAGTTTGTGTATGCTTCTAGCCGTGTAGTTGCTCCACAGGTGAGCCTTGTAGTTACTCCACAGGTGAGCCTTGTAGTTACTCCACAGGTGAGCCTTGTAGTTACTCCACAGGTGAGCCTTGTAGTTACTCCACAGGTGAGCCTTGTAGTTACTCCACAGGTGAGCCTTGTAGTTACTCCACAGGTGAGCCTTGTAGTTACTCCACAGGTGAGCCGTGTGCAATTGTGTACAGAAAGCTTTAAAAAGTGATACCTTGACATCTACAGAGCACTTGTGAAACTTCCGCATTAATATGTTTGCCTGGGCAGACAGTTTGCAGCGCTGTCTATGGATGTCTTTGTCATCTATAGATATAAGGACCAAGGTACTTGATCTCACTGCACACAAGAAGAATGCTGCTACTGAGAATAACATTAGGAAATACAGCCTTTTTATCCTCTTTACTTCGCACAATCATGATGCTACTCTTCTTAGCGTTATACTTAATATTAAAACCAATGCCATACTGGGAACACGTCCTCAGAAGCTGTTGTAATCCAGCACTGCACGGGGAGAAGATGATTAAACCATCTGCGTAACAATACTGTGGGCAGTCCACACAGGAGCAATTTGGGGAGAAGTGTCTGGCACTGAAACAATTTATACTTTTTAACTTGAAAAAAATTCGCTAATTTTTTACAGCTAATTTTTTTTGTTTATTCCAACTTAATTTTTGGACCTAAACAAATTAATTTGAGTCAAGTCAAAAATATTGCTTCCGTCTAAGATATATATTTACATTGACACAAAGTAACAAGATGATTCATTCTGGAGACCGCACAACATTTATTACTTTGTTATAAATTAATGTTTCCTTTTGGACTAACCTCGTATTTATATTAGATCTAAGTAGAGTTTTTACGTTTGTGACATTTTTTGTTGCAGGCAATATTTTTTATTATAGCTTAAAATATTTTTCTTTTATTACAAAGCAACAACTTGAATATACATCAATACAATACTGTGTTTAGTTTACTGTAAACAAATGGGACACCACGACATGCGGACTGCAGTGGGGATTGAACCTGTTCATTAATTACCCCATGACACAATGCCAGTCTCCTTTCCATCCCCAGAATCCAAAACTCATCCGTAGGTGGCCGAGCCTTTTCATTATTCTCAGTCTTCCATTTCAGATCCGTGAAGCTTTTTCCGTTGACTCCTTTAAAGCCAACTCAAAACCCATCTCTTCGCATCTCGCTTCCTTGTAAACTTATTTCCATCACCTAGTTTCCGTTCATCATTACCGTCACTGCAGTCACATGCTTTTATCACATGGCAATACTTCTGTGGATGCATTTCAATTCAGATCCGTGAAGCTTTTTCCGTTGACTCCTTTAAAAGCCAAAACACATGCAATGAAAATACAAACGTCATAGTATAAAAACATTAATGTTTTTATACTATGACGTTTGTATTTTGATTTTGTCTTTGCGTTTGTTTGCTTTGTACTAACTAACTCACTGAGCCACAGCCTCCCTGTCCTCTGCCATTTGATTTATAAACAGGGACACTAAGTTATAGGGGCAACATTTTAGGAGCTTTAAATGTAAAGAAGGTGCTCAGTGTGCAACTGTTGTTCATCGAAGGGTTAACCCTGTACGGTGGCCAACAGGTGCAAATGCGTTACAACGTCCCACACGATTTCCATTACGGTAAACATGCTGCAGTTTCAAAAACAATGCAAATATAAAAACACAAATGTGCCGGAACACATGCAAGTGAAGAAACACCTTCAGCAACTTCACGAAACACACGCTGCGTTTACGAAAAGTGCTGCATAAACAAAACACTGCAAATAAACGAAACGATGCAAGAAGCTTAAAACACAACGGAAACCAGGGGGACACTAAAAAGTGACGCACACAACACGGACCAGAGCGCTGGTTGACATTTGGGATTACACAGTATTGTAGGGTGTTTGCACCTCTTACGGAGCGTCCACACAGCAACGTGCGTTGACGCTTGGCGCTGGGCGTGTCTGAAAGCTTGGGGATTTTTTGCGAGCAACGCGACCAACAACCAATCACATGAATCTCCCGCCCCGACATACAAAGCAATAGCAATGTTAAAACGAAGTAAACTGGATATAAAATCCCCAAACAGGCGAAAACCTACCAGTTTCACCCACTGTCTCTGCACACCTCCCTCCATGCCTCGCTCCTCCGGTTTGTATCCCGGTAGATGAACAGAGACTGATCATTCAGCACCGGGTGATTCACTACCGCTATAATGAATTTTCCCTCCATTTTTTGAATATGAGGAAATGACCTGCGTAGTCTCTCCCAGCATACACGCGGTTTGATTGGCTAGCGCTTGTACTGAGGCGTCAAAAGTTGAACATTGCTCAACTTTTGAAGCGAGCAACGCCAGCAACGCTCCACGTCGCTTCCCAAAATGCAGTTCGGCTAAAAGTGACGTCACCCCATTTAAAGTGAATGGGCAGAAGCGTTGGAAGCTTCAACGCACGCCGCTGTGTGGACGGGCCGTTAGCCACCGTACCCTTGGGTTAGAAAACACTTTCTATTCGTAACAATTTATCGGTCAAATCATTAAATTACAGAGTATGTTTCAGAATAGTAAAATCATAAATAGTTACAGACCTATTCCTGCTAATATATACACATTTTTTATTTATTTATTGATTTTTTTTTTTTAAATTATTTATCATATTTCTATTATTTTTTATTAACTTTATTTTTTTTTTGTATTGGTATTTTTATAATATTATTGTTGCACTGCTTAAAAGAGAGGAACAATCAAAAGCCTGCTGTGTAAACATGCTGTAATCTGCATGTTCTTTCTTATTCTCAGCCTCAAAACAAAACACACAGGTCTCACTTCCTGTCGTCTTCTGGGACTGAAAGAAAGCAAAATGTTTCCACAGCCAAACACAGGACGCCAGACGACACAAACACATCCCTGAGATTGAATCTCTATTTGAGTTAAGGGTTACATATTCCTCTGGGTGGGGAATGTGCTTATGTGTTAGACATGTTTATTTGTGCACTTGTTATTTCAACACATGTTAAAGAAGATTAAATGGGAAGTAACCTGAGGCTGGATTCATTCCTGCAGAAGAACTTATTCTCTCTTAATTAGGGACAGCATTATTTAATAGGGATTTGCAAGTCATGTTCATTAATTTAATAATGTGACGTCCTTAGCCAAAGTGACTGCAAGAGTTTGAAAAAAAGTCAGTTTATTCAGACAAAAGAAAACCTCCACAAACAAGGAATATTGATGTGCTGCTCATGAATGCATCTTGCATCTTTCTTTGTGGGATAGAGTACTCAGGGTTTAGTGTAACCACAGGGAACTAAAGGGGGTGTGCATGATCCTCAAAGCAGGGGTCTTATATACACATAAAGAAAACCCCCAATACCTGGCTTGAGAACAGAATACAAAAACTCCACTTTTTATTCTTTTGAATTTAATCAAGCTGGATAGATTATGATTCAATGTTTGAAGATCTCTTTTCAACAGCCGTCAACGTTTCTAAAAACCCCATGTGGTTTTTCTTCAGTGACATGGGGGCCAGTGAAACATAATGTCTGTGTGACTTACACTATTTAAAACACCATGAAATAGAGAAGAAATCCCAATCTAACTTGAGACTCACGTAATCAGATCTAGAGATTCATAATGTGAAAATAAAACCCCCTGATCTCTTAAATCCTTCCCAAGAGTCAGTGTGTATACAGTATGAACCCTATGGAAATATGTTATGTAACAGTATAAAAGGGAATTATAAATAGCTTAATGCAATTTGAGGGCACCACAAAGTGAAGAAGAAAGTATCTTATCACTTGGATGAAGTCGGAGGAACACACTCAGTTAATATGAAATGAACGCGGGGGTGTAAACCCTTCAGCAATGCAGCTGTGGACATTATCTCCTTCATTAATCCTCACAGAGCGGCACAACACCATGTACTGTGCTGTGTCATGCACACGGCACTTAACCAATACTTACCTAACGAGCAAATACTAATAGGTTAGATAGCTGTCATTCAACCCGGTCTCACAGTCTGCGTACAAATGTTTGCGGTGCAATAAACGACACAGCAGCTTATTGGGTTAGGGTTAGGGTTAGGGTTAAATAAATGGCAAAGATATGTAGAAAATAAACGCATTTAAGATACGTTCATAACGTGGGAGTATCATATGCACGCAAAATCGGACTTCTGCGTATCTATTGCATGCTTTTACAAATTCGTGTCCTTTGTACGCAGACTGAAGAGAGTGGGCTGTATTAATCATACAGTGCAAATGTCATTTAACATTTCCTGAGGAGAAACCGTGTTTGCAGCGTGACTTTGAAACACGTCCTCCTCTGAGATTGTTAGGTTGTTCACAAAGCTCCCCAGAGTTAGTTTCTGGAAGGCAGCGCAGTGTAACGAGAGGATCCTGCCTGTTACTCACTGCGAATCAGCAGGGGGAGGAAATGCACGCAGACTTATCTTGCCTCCCTCTCGCATCATTACAGGGCTCCATTGCTGATGATACTTATTGCCCAGTAGCGCAATGCTACACTGATCAACCATTTGCATGCCCTTACTCGCTGCAAACTTACAGAGTAATGGCCCTGGCATGCCACGAATCAAAAGAAAGCCATGACTTGTTATCTCGTTGCAGTCTTTGCTGGGGAGCCATATCTCCAGCTTTGAAGTCGGAGCCACTGGCAATGTCTCAAGCGCTGCTGCCATCAAGTGAGCGTCCCTTCATTAAATCCTTGAGCTGCTTCTAATTACGAACTCTATCAGGAGGCCCTCGGTGCCGGGCTCTGGGGCGGGGAACAGTGTGCATGACACAAATGCCAAAAATCACAGGGGAGGATGGGGAGGACCGTATATCTCACCGCTACTCTAGATCAAGTATGGACTTTAAAGCGAGTCATTAAAGGTCCCCTATTATTCTGTTTTCCATCAATATATTATAGGTCTCAGAAACAAGTATAGAAAACATGTCTCTGAAGTGTTTGGCTCCAAACACCAAACAGATCATTGCAGAATCCCATAATCCCCTCTGTTCAACTTTCAGCCCTGTTTCAAAAGTGCTGATTCTCTCAGCTCATTTTCAGACAGGTTTTTAGGTTTAGGTTGCCATAAGGCTGTTGACGGTCTTATTATAGACTACATCCATTGGTTGGTTTTGTGGCACATTTGTAACGCTGTGCCAACTTGGGCAAGCACGCAGGCAAACCTGAGCGCACACAGGGTGGAGAGGTGGGGTGAGGTTGAGCGATGGAGAGAAAGGGAGAGAGAGAGAGATTGAGCGAGGCAGAGAGCGTGTGCAGTGGTCTACTTGCGCACAGAGCAGGAGTTTGTGAGAGAGCTGGCTTGAGAGTCAATTTCTCTTCAAAATATAATTGATTGCCAGCCTCCCTTGTCCCTGGCTGGCTGGCTAGCTCGTTGGTAACGTAACTGATGTCTTCTAATGTGCCTGCATCTGGCGCTGAGTTGCCATATTCCTCTCAAGTGTATAAGTGTGAACCACTTCCTGATATCCATTGTTGCAGATAACCTAGCAAGAGTAAATTGACAGGCTGCTGTGCCGCATCTCACTCAAAAACCCACACGACTCAACCCAGCGAAAAAACAGTCTCGCGCGCAGCCTTTCATTCAGATTGATTTCTATCAACACGTAATGTTGTATCGATGTATATAGAGATGTACTACAGCAAAAGTATTCTCCGTCGGGACTTCCTGCAACAACACCACGTCGTTATCGTGATTCTGATTGGCCAGAAGACATTATCAAAGATGTTCTATTGAGAAGACGATCACTACGTGACAAAAGTTTTCAAACCGTTTCTAGTCTTCGGTATTTACTGCTGTCTGTGCAATTTACTCCGCCAGTTGGCGGACTTTATTTGGCTTACTTTAAAATCATTGTTCATGGTGGGGCTAAGCCATTTCTTGGTATGGCTGTAGCCTACCCCAGTATACCCTGGCGCCGCCACTGAACATAATAATAAAACAATTACAATGTTGTATTCAGCCCTGATTAAAACAGCGGTCCCAAATCCTGGATGGGCGGGCCCAAATCCTGGATGGGCGGGCCCGGCCCCACGGGGCCCGCCCATGACGCCGGGTCTGCATTTACCAGACTTCTTTCAGCAGATTGATATGACTGCACATAGTCCCATGATAGTCCTTAGCAACAGTCTGTTCTCCTTACCAACGGTCTGTTAGCGGAAAATAGTAGACCTGTGGAATGGTGAAATTGACCAACCAGAATGGAGCATTCAACAAAGCTGTGCAATAAAACACATTCAAACAACAAGGCAATTTACATAGCTTAACAAAAACACAATTATGTATTAAAAGTATGTACTGTATAGCGACGTTCAATACTTTAGACTGCTTGATTAAAGGAGCAATTTAGGCTTAGGTGTCTTTCCCGCCATAACACAGTGATAAAAGAAACTCATACTGAAATTAAAATAAAATACATTCTTTGAGCAGTCATCGGGCAACGGAGAGGACAGAGAGGACAGCATTAAATATGACAATGAAAATACAAATAAGCTTTACTTGTAACAAATACAACTGTAATATACTATACAAGAGTAAAAGTTACAGTGTGATTTTATTTAGTTAAATTCTGTGGCAGTAAGAAAAGTCTTGTGTCTTGATTTAATAAAAGAAAGTGAGAGTTGCAGTTTCGTGGAAGTTTCTTCAATACATATGAAGCATAATAAATCTGCATCTCCATGTTAGGACTGAGAGCTCTGGATGGTTCATAATGTAGCAGGCAGGAGATAAGTATTGTAATTGAGCCCTAAATCATTCAGTGGCTCATAAACCAGAAGTCATTTATTTGACAGACAGGAGGCAAGTTAAAGACCTCAAAACTAGAGTGATGTGATCCACTTTCTTAGTGTTAGGGAGAACTATAAACGTACTTCCTGCCATAAATCAGTCTGCAACAAGGGCTAAAAACAGACGCTTTTGATTATCAGCTGAGCTTATACGCACACTTGAATTGAAATACCAAACTCTTTTTGTCTGCTGATGTTTCCGAGTCTACCTGCCTCGTCGTTGTCTCTTCCCTGAAAGATAGCAGATCTGCAGCAAGGTATTGTGGGGAGGATTTCATCTGCGTCTTTCATCCTGAAACTCTCAGTTCCCTTGTCACCTACACTCCCAGCTGCTCTATTTATAACTTGTTTCCATAACAACTGGTCCTTTCTGGTCTTGTCACTAGGTGTCTTTGTGCTTCAGATGAAAAGAATATCAAAGTACACCCAAACTTTTATCAGACAAAGCCAACGTTACACAAGTTAACGCTGAAAACTGCAGCTATTAGCAGGAGGTTTGTATTACCTATACTTGATGTAAGAGCATCCCGGTGAAACCATCGCCGTTTGAATCCAAGAAACAAATCTGGATCACTTTGTTCCTGCGTGATGAATAAATTGGAGGTGCTGAAGGATGACTGGCGGAGATGAATGAGACTTGTTTTCTGAAAAGTTTCATCTACTTTGCATCAGTTTTCCGGAGCCTGCAGATAGTTTGTCTTATGAAGTGTCTCCTTTTGTCAAAGTGTTGATGGAAAGAGAAACGTGTGATGCATGTTTCACAAAACATGATTAACAAACAGGCACTTTTTGCTATAAGGGGGTTGAGATGCCCCTGTGGGTTCATCTGGAGAGGGTGTGGCCGTGCTGCATCCAGCCACCTTGATTGCAGTGACTCAGGGCACCTGGGTCTGGTGCCCTGCAGCCTCTCAGTCTCCCCTCTGATTCCCCCTACAGGCCCCCGGTTGTGTTGAGTATAGCTGTTATTACTTTACTTGCTTTTCTTTGTGCACCTCAACACCCTCACACTGACACATCCATGCAACTCTCACCCTGCATTTACACCACTGATACCACTGACGTGCACACTAGTGATGGCAAAATGAAGCTTTGAATGAAGCGTCGAACCACTTGAACAATTGTGTCGGAAATAGGTTCATTTCTCGCAGCTTCAGTTACAGCGACCTCTCCTGGCGAAGTGCAAGGCTGCAGTGGGTTTAACGTATCTTTGCCGTGAAAAATATTCGATGCACACACACACTAAGACTGAATATCATGTTCTATTTGCAATTAAAGATTGATAATTGTGTGTATTGGGTTATTGAGAAGAGACTAGAGAGTGCTAGAAATAGTTTTGGGAGGAGAGGGCCTTTTAACAGTTATTAAAGTATTAAAGTTGAAAAGCAATGATTAAAAGTACATCCATTCCGGGCTTTGAACAAGCTGGGCGGAGGACATCGCCGCATTCGGGCCACCGGCTCTATCCACTGGGCTATCTATTCCTTGAAATATTGAACTGTTTTTATATTACTGATAATTGTCTTTTTGTTCACAATTTCTCCAAATTTCAAAGTGTTTCCCGAGCCAGAATGACCTATCTTTCTTCCTGGCTTGATACTACAATAAGGATAATGATTATTATCATGATACTACAATTCAAATGCAATACCAACAACAACTCAACAGCAACAACGCAAACTACGACAACAACCCACACATTGCGCATTGTTTAGAGCGGTCATAAAGTGTTGAAGCGCTCAAATTTGAAACTGTTTCAACCTGTCACCTGTCAGAATCGAGACGAGGCAATGCATTGAATCGTGTGAATGTACCGCGAACCAGTCAAGTGATTCATTCAGGAAATGAAGCAGTTGCTGGTTCGGACGTCACATGTCACGTGATTTGAAGCAAGGTTCGAAGCACTGCTTCTATGAAATAGGAAGTCCAGGGTTGAAGCTCCGTTCGAAGCTTCAGTGTCAAACTGCCATCACTAGTCCACACCTCATGCTTTACTTAATGTTGCACTTCATTAATTTCGTTATTTTGAATTGTTTGCTTAAATAAACATCTTGTATTAACCGTGATATGGTGTGTCTCCTCTTTGCTGTGGCCTTTTGAGCCACACAATGCGTTACATTTTGTAAATAGAATATGTTGCTGGCTACTGCAGAATGCTGTGGTAGCATTGATGGTTAAGTGTGCCTTGAATGTTGAACAAATCACCAACAGTGTCACCAGCAAAGCCCCTCACACTTCCTCCTCCATGCTTCACGGTGGAACATGCAGAAACCATCCGCTCACCTTCTCTGCGTCTCACAAAGACACGGAGGTTGGCAAATTTGGACCGATCAGACCAAAGTACAGATTTCACCGTCTAATGTCCAGTCCTTGTGTTTCTTGGCCCAAACAATTCTCTTCTTCTTGTTGTTCATCCTCAGTAGTGGATCTTTGGAACAGTCGGACCATGAAGGCCTGATTCACGAAGTCTCCTCTGAACAGTGGATGTTGAGATTGTCTGCTCCTTGAGCTCTGTGATCATCTGGGCTCTAATCTGAGATGCTTTAACTTGCGGTTTCATTCCACACATTCACTCTTGAAAAGGCACACGTGTTGATTGAAAACCATTCCAGGTGTCTACCTCATGAAGCTGACTGAGAGAAGCCAAGAGGGTGCAAAGCTGTCATCAAGGCAAAAGGGGGCTACTTTGAAGAATCTAAAATAAAAATCATATTATATATATATATATATATTTTTTACACTTTTTTGTTAACTAGATAATTCCATATGTGTTCTTTCATAGTTTGGATGTCTTCAGTATTAATCTTGAAAGTAGAAAACAATAAAATAAATAAAAAACTTCGTAGTGGGTATCAAAGTAAAAGTAGTGATTGTGCAGATTGGTCCATTTCTCTGTAGTCGGAGTAAAACTGAACAATCTGGAGGAGGTGGCGGAGGGGAGGACGAGGAAGAAGCTCGACAGCATCCTGGAGAACCCCTCCCACCCACTCCACGCAGAGCTAGTGAAGATGAGGAGTACATTCAGCCACAGACTCATCGCTCCAAAACAGCGCACCAAGCGCCTCGGACAGTCCTGTGTGCCTGTAGCCATCAGGCTGCACAACAAGGGGGCAATAATGCAATAATGTAAACTAAATAAATACTGTCTGCACAACCCACAGTAATAAATTATACTATATTATTATTATTATTATTATTAGTAGATAAATATTTAGATATGTATATATATATATATATATATATATATATATATATATATATATATATATATATATATATATATATATGTCATATGTACAGATCCATCCTACTTTTCACTTGTCACTTTAACTTTTAGTACCTCATAGCTCGGATGACCAAATGTGTATATATGCTCTCAGTTATCTTACTCTTATTTTCTCTTATCCCCTGTTCCATAGTCTTTGGTTATTGTTGTCATTACCATTTTGCTTTATTATTGATCCTATTTTTGATCTTGCCTCTATTTTGACCTGTGTGAATCTTTACTGTCCTGTTTTTTTTTCACGCTTACCCTGTTGCTGCTTCCTACTACTGAATTTCCCCACGGGGATTAATAAAGGTCCATCTAATCTATCTAATCTAATCTAATCTAATTTCCGAATAATATATATGATATGTTTTATAATGATTGATCATTAAAGTGTTCTCAAAGCTGGTGAAGGTGCAGCTAGTTTGAATGACTATACTGCAGGGTAGCTTGTGACTGTACTCCATCACATCTCCATTAGCCATCTGCTCTAACACAGGAGTCAACAGATGTTGATGTCAACATGAACAGCTAGATGTCAATAGTAAAATGCCAAAGTAATAAAACTCTTTATGCCACACGGCTTCGTTTGTTCACTAATCGCATGCCATTTTGCGACATTTGAACGTCTGAAATCAGCTTGCTATGCGGCTACGACAATTCGCCCACGCTTGTCACCACGTTAATGCGTATGGAACAAAATACTAGTACATTTATCAAGATTATACAGTTATTTTGAGTATTATTTTAAATTGGCTAAAACAACTGCTATGATCCAAAGCCACTTTTTTAGTCTGTCTTTTGGTATAATTTTGATTGAGAGACCGCTATCTGAAGACATTACAAACTGGCTCACATGTGCATACAAAAACACATCACCCATCGTTAATGGCTTTTGTTGTTGAACTGAAATCATCCTGAGTCACGGTGTGTGTGCAGCCGGGGCGTCGTCACGCAGACACACACCGCGCTGGCAGTTGAGCCTCTCAGGAGCGGGATAACAGGCGTTTAGCTGACGAGGGGTGAAGCCATTGTTTGACATCTCGCTGCTCCCACCATCCAAGACCCTTTATCGGGAACTAATTGCTCCCAGAGGGACCAATCCCGTGGTCACACCTAAAACAAACCTCACCCAAGTGCATTGTGGGTTAGGGGTGAGGAAGTCTTCACTGTCTGATGTTGCAGATCCAGATCAACTAAACAACACGGAGAGGGAGGGGCGCTTTAATCCACGCACTGCAAATGGGAACCAGAGATGATTATTTGCAACAGGATTGACGGAAAATAAATGAACCATTCGTCTTGTGGTATAACAGCTGGGGGGGATTACAAATTATTATCGGAATCTTATTATTTCTCAATGTGCTCTGACCTTGTTTGTAATATTATTTGGAGCGCCTTAAGAGATTATGATGAGATGACTCACATTCAAGTTCTCAAATTAGAGAACAGAGTGGTCTGCAGTGAATGCCGCGCTAAAAATAAACCATTCAATCCATTTCAATGCCAGAGCAAGGTTGTACAGTAACAATCAGTCTCTGCAAAGTTAATGAGACAACAGACAACTGAGCTCAATTCAAACCGTTTCTTTACTTTGAAGGATGTAAAGTTGCGACTGCTCATGTGGATATGAGCAACTGATAACCAAAGTCTTACATACGTTAAATCTGTTGAGTTCAAATGAGGTACTGATCTTATTAAGAGGATTGGGTATCAAACCGTCCATGATGCAATCTACCTACTGTACTCTTGATGGTGTTTCCCCTTTCTGCAATCGTCTCTCCCCTCAATAGAACGAGGCTGCGGCTCAGTGGATAGTGTGATAGACTTCGAATCAGGGGATAGCAAGTTCGAGTCCCCTGCAGTCAGCTTGACGTTGTGTCCCTGGGCGAGACACTTCACCCCAAATCGCCCTGTGGGGATTGTCTGAATGTAAGTAAGTCGCTTTGGATAAAGGCCGTGGACTGTGTTTTTTTTCAAACCGTCCCTGATGCAATCCATGTTTTGCCCCTTTAGCAGTCGTGTTGATCTGTTTGTAGTAATTCAAAATAAAGTTATTATTATTTGAGCATCTTTGGTCATTCAATTTGTTTGTCTCATTGTTGTTGTTTTGTGTGATATTGTTTTGGACTGTGCTTGTTTCTCCTATTTAGTCATTTTATTTTTCTGTTTGGTTATTTTAAAGAGGCCCTATTATGCCTTTTTGGATTTTCCTGTCGTGTGTTCTATAGGTTTTAGTGCATGTAAATGGTCTGCAGAGGATACAAACCCAAAGTGTCCACCAGATGGAGTTTCTCTAATATGGATATTTTACACAATACACCAACAGTCTACACATTCTGAAAGAAAACATGTTAAAGAAAGTAGCTTAAATAACATACATGTTGCGTTGTATTAGCAAAGTATGGGAGAACACATACTGTACAGTGAAAGCATGTACAACATATAATCAAGGGAATAGTGCAGAAGCCTGATGAGAGACATGCAGCCTGTCATCAATGTAGCAACACATAGATTTACAGGGTTGTACACTACCACAGGTACAACACACACACACACACACACACACACACACACACACACACACACACACACACACACACACACACACACACACACACACACACACACACACACACACACACACACACACACACACACACACACACACACACACACACACACACACACACACACACACACACTTATCATCACATACGTCACTCATTTCACCACCTTCACACAGGTGATGATGGGACTATTCTTGTGCTGCTTTTAAGGACGTTCAGTATGTCTTTCTGTAGACGCTGGACTGGGGGAGAGGAGTTGACACATCTGCTTTCTCCTGCTCTCTAAGAGCTCTTTGTTTGCCTGCTGCAGGTAAATAATCTCCACTGTAAATTGTATCAGCTTGAAGTGGAGCAGCCTCCAAAAACCCCCCACTCTTTTTCTTTTCATTTCATTCCTCGCAGTGCTCTAAGAATCACTCTAGCAATGAGCAGGAGGGTACACAAACAGGATTACTTAGTGTGGGCATGCCGGAAATCAATTCAATTCTCTTTCAGTCGCAGAAGCCAGTGATTTATTTTCTCTGAGAGAAGGCTGTATGTAAGCCTCCAAAGAAAAACTCAAGCCAATTGCAAAGCTGAAACATCCCTTCAACATATATTGCATTTCATTTAATTAGGCTGACACTTTTATCCAAAGTGACTTACAGTAAGTGCATTACACCATGAAGATGCATACGGTAAGTGTATCAACATATGGTAAGCACATGTTAGCCACAATGTGTGTTTAGAAAGCATGTTGTGTTCTTGGAGTGGATGTTATCCCCACGTTGTCGTACCCAAAACTGTCTTGTGAGCTCGTGGCAGAACCGTGAAACAAAAACAATAAAGATATACAACATTCTGCCCATTTTCAGGTTCATATTAGTATTTAGTGTCTCTACTGTTTATTATTATGTATAGTGTTTATTTATTCCACACATGGCAGTTATTTTAAAACGAAATATGTACACTTATACTGGTTTTTTTTTTATAGCGCATGGTGGAAAGGAGCAGGGAGAAGAACATCTGATTTGATCTGCCCCTTCTTAAAAAAAAATAAAAATACAAATGAACTAACCATTGTCATAGCAACTTAAAATCAGCTGCTGTCTAGAGTAAAAGATGAGTTAGGCAAATATGCAAAGAAACACAATATCGATATAAAGTATTTTGACACCTCCTACCAAAGAGAGTGCCCTGTTCTGTTAAGGCCCAAACACACCGAGCCAATTTCGGCCGTCGATAGATGTCAGGCCGTCGATGAGCGTCCTGTCGCCCTACTCAGATTGGTGTGTCCCGCACTGTCGTGTCTTTTCAGCCATGCCAAAATAAATCACTCTGATTGGCTGTTCAGCTAGCGAATCAGTGCATGAGAAGCGAAACGGAAGTGAGGGACCCAAACAAACGATTAAGAAGGCACACACAGACGGCTATTGTTTTTCATTTTCATCTCAGCTGGACGCAAGAGTTTATTTTTCATCAAAGTGATCTGGAATGAAGAAACCGAAGACCACGCTATTCGTTGTTTGTTTATATCACGCTGTCTGTTCTTCTTCTCTCGGTGTATCACCCAGTCTGTCTTCCGGTTGTTGCCTCTTTTGAATGACGAATACACACTACCGCCGCCTGCTGGTAAGGAGAGTTATTGCCACTCACGCATGCGCAGTTCGTATGTGCAACTTAGCCGTCGGCTGAAGTCTTTGCGGCAGGGCTGCCCCTCCCTACAGGCCAATCACGCAGGCTGCATGGGGCCCCGCCTTGCCCAGAGGGCCTCAGCTGCTGTGCGCAGTTCTCCGCTCAGTTCTCCGCGCACCCCCCGCTGACACGCGAGAGTGAGAGGTGACAAGGGGAGCATGTAGTTTGTAACCTGACACTGTTGCAATGAATCGACATCTGACCAATCACGGCTATGATACGGCCACTAGTGCAGGTGAAGAGATGTCGGTGAAAGACAGTTTCAGTCTGGCGCAAGCAAGAGGGGAAAAAAACAAAACATGAAGAAACTAGAGCATCACTCGAAGGTGGGTTATTGTATGAGTCAAATGTACAACTTGCGAATGTTGTATAAGTCAAATTGCCATATTAAAACATCAGCTGCAATTCAAGACATGAAGAAGGCAGTCTCTGCAGAGCATATAGGCTAATGGAGATGCAGTTATTTCCAGCATTCTTTATTTAACATTCATTCAAGTATGTTATGCCTTTATCTGCTAATGTACAGGAGGAAGAGTGATACACTGTCTGTCTAGTTGGCTCACATAACAGTTAAAGTTTACAGCCTAAAAAACATGGAGCATTTTTTCCCCCTTTAATTCATTTTTATGTCAATTTGCACATTTCATGGTGATGCTCAGCCTCTCCCCTTAACTCCTAACAGTCATCATCATGTCAACAACAACAACAACAACAACCCAGAGAAATACTGATAGCAATGTGGGTGTAATTGTTGATACATTGCTGACAGAGGGAACTACATTTGAATACAGATTTAAAAGTATCAGTTTTTGAGCATGTCATAAGCATGTTTTGTCTCGACTATATTACAACTATATTATAATAAAATAATATAGTATTTATATTATTGAATTGATTATGATTATTATTATTAGTAGAAGTAGTTTATTTGCCTTAATTATATTTTAAGCTTTTTGAGGCTAGTATTTGGCAGGAAATGCAGACGCATTCACCTGTAAACGCATACTGAACGACATACATGCACATTTACCATTTACCTCACTGTATAAAAAAAGTAACTGTTGATAATAATAATAAACAGGAATTATATTTGCAAAGTAGCCTACTTTTGTTTCACTCCTGTCGGTTGGGGGGGGGGGCTCATCTCACAATGTCGCTTGGGGCCCCAAGTTGGCCAGGGGCGGCCCTGCTTTGCGGTGTCTTCCAGTGCGAATGTTGGCCAAGACGCAGGAGACGTGAGGCGAGACAACAGTCGGGTTCTTTGGTGTCAGTTTGGTGTGTCAGGGGCCTTTACAGCCACTCTTATAGGGAACCATTCAAAGATAACCCACATGACCTCACAACATCATGTGAGGCCAGGTGTTTGCCTCATGGCACAGCACTGTATGCTAACACTCACACCCTACAAAGAACAATGGGATATACAGATAACCTCCTTCCAATCATCCTCTCTTCCTGTAGTGTTATAACACATACATTGATATGCCATTTCCAGGCATCAGCAGTTACATTAGCATTACACTATATTAAGCTTTAATAATTGCCATAACACCATAAAAAAGTAAAATAAAAGCAATATTATTTCTATCACAGTTGCTTACAAATACTGAAACATAAAACCAAAACACTTTGACATGTCTCCATGCTTTAATGTTCAAACAGCTCTTTATTTGTCTCAGCACCTCTTTTCACCCTCTGTCTGAAACCAGAGCCCAGTCTGCTCTGATTGGTTAGCTGGCCGGCTCTATTGTGATTGGTCAACCCTTAAGAGATGTCCCGTCCCTTACAATGTGTCACGTACAATGTGTTGGACGCAAGCCAATAGGAGCGCAATTATTATAAGGCGCGTTCACACTGCGGTACTTTTCCCACAAAGGTTCATGCGAACTTACTTTTTACCCGCTCGAAAGTCCCTGCTAGAGAGCAGGGACTTTCGAGCGGGTCTTTTGTGAGAAAAGAGCTATATTTCTGATTGGCTGGGCGGATTGCAAACCACGCCCCGTAAAACTTCCAAAAGGTTTTGTGAAGCCGCCATTTTATTATCCTCGCATTAGCATTATTAGCATTAGCATTAGCCCAGCGCAGAAACGCAGAGAGACTAACTTATGGCAACACAAAATAAAACATGGGAGCGGTGGAGATGAGGAGGTGTCGGCGTTCTGGCGATTTACTCGGAAGGCTTCAGTAGAAGCTGCTGGGAGTCCCAGCAGCTTCTACTGAAGCCAGTCCCCAACTCCGGGGACTTCCGGAGTTGGGGACTTTGGGCGGCAGTATACGCCGTGAAGTTGTTTGTAGCCTGCCAGTAAACCCAAAGCAGAAGAAGAAGAAGTGACGTCAGCGCCTTCATTTGCCTAACTCTAACCCCCAGGGACTTTTTCCGGTGTGAACGCGATCTGAACTTAGTTCATGCGAACTAAAGAGTTCGCATGAACTAAGTTCGTATGAACCTTTGTGGGAAAAGTACTGCGCCTATATAGTGATGTTCAGGAAGTAAACAAAGGAGTCCAATGGAGGCATTTCCTGTATGGAGAGAAAATAGGGCCCCTTTAATGTGTTTCTTGGTTGTTGTTAAATAAAGAAGCTTTCTCTCCATGAGTTTCATAACGTTAGTACTGTAGGCAACACAAACTAGTTCACAGTGAACCCTGCATTATTTAAAGTAGATCACTTTCCAGATGATGAACAATGGGTTTAATTTGAATGTCACATTTTGCATTGAACATATGTGGATTATATTCTCCTCATGTGTGCATGTCACCTGTGGGAAAAGCTACTGTTTCTTCTATGAGAGACCCTAACAAGGCACCGGGGATACGGGAGTATTAGCTGTGTCACTGAGGCATGATCCACCTTATGTTAGGGGTTTTGCACAGAGGAACAATGCAGTTTCCATAGTAATGCTCTGTTCGAACCAATGCTATTCATTAGTTTTAGACACACAAAGCAGCACGAAACAGAAAGGGGATTGTGTAGTGTGTGGTGTGGGTCTGCAAAAGCCCCACAATGAATAACTCTGGATGTGTTCACAGTGATACATTACATTGCATTTAGCAGACGCTTTTGTCCAAAGCGACTTACAATAAGTACATACGACCAGGAAGACACAGCCCAGAAGAAAAACAGAATCATATAAGTACAGCAGGTATCATAGAGCCACACATTTCAAGTGCTACTCAGCTGGCTATAGATAGGCCAGTCCTATGTTAGTATATAAGTGCTTTGTCAGCTGGCTATAGATAAGCCAGTCCTATGTTAGTATATAAGTGCTTTGTTAGTAATTCTATCGCTCGAAGTGGAGTCGAAAGAGATGAGTTTTCAGTCTGCGCCGGAAGACGTGCAGGCTTTCTGCCGTCCTGATGTCAATGGGGAGCTCATTCCACCATCTTGGAGCCAGGATAGCAAACCCACGTGTTTTTGCTGATGGGAACTTGGGTCCACCTCGCAGCGAGGGTGCAGCGAGTCGTTTGGCTGATGCCGAGCGGAGTGCACGCGCTGGGGTGTACAGTTTAACCATGTCCTGGATGTAGGAAGGGCCAGATCCATTCGCAGCATGGTATGCAAGTACTAGTGTCTTGAAGTGGATTCTAGCAGTTACCGGGAGCCAGTGAAGGGAGCGAAGGAGCGGAGTGGTGTGGGAACATTTTGGAAGGTTGAAGACCAGACGAGCCGCTGCATTCTGGATGAGCTGAAGAGGTCGGATGGCACATGCAGGTAGACCAGCCAGGAGGGAGTTGCAATAGTCTAGGCGTGAGGTGACGAGAGCCTGGACCAGAACCTGGGTGGCTTTCTGGGTCAGCTGGGGACGAATCTTCCTGATGTTGTACAGCGTATATCTGCAGCAACGAGTTGTAGCAGCGATGTTTGCAGTGAAGGAGAGGTTGTTATCCAGGGTCACACCCAGATTCCTTGCGGTCAGAGTCGGGGAAACAACAGAGGTGCCGATGTTGATCGTCAGGTCAAGAGTAGGACAATCTTTTCCCGGAAGGAAAAGCAGTTCAGTCTTGTCAAGGTTGAGCTTGAGGTGATGAGCAGACATCCACTGAGAGATGTCAGCTAGACAAGCAGAGATGCGTGCGACGACCTGGGTCTCTGAGCGGGGAAAGGACAGAATCAATTGGGTGTCGTCAGCATAGCAGTGGTAAGAAAAACCATGCGGGCTAATGACCGATCCGAGCGAGTTTGTGTACAGAGAGAAAAGGAGGGGACCAAGAACAGAGCCCTGAGGGACCCCTGTAGTTAATTGACAAGGGTCAGACTCAGACCCTCTCCAAGTTACCCTGTAGGTACGGTCTTTGAGGTATGAGGCGAGGAGGGAAAGTGCAGAGCCTGAAACTCCAAGTTCTTGGAGAGTGCGAAGGAGGATCTGATGGTTCACCGTGTCGAATGCAGCTGACAGGTCCAACATGATGATGACAGAGGAGAGGGATGCAGCTTTAGCAGTGTGCAGTTCCTCAGTGACAGCAAGGAGGGCCGTTTCTGTGGAGTGACCTGCCTTGAAACCAGACTGGTGCGGATCCAGGAGGTTGTTCTGGTGGAGATAACAGGAGAGTTGTTTAAAGACAGCGCGTTCAAGTGTTTTAGACAGGAACGGGAGGAGAGAGACAGGCCTGTAGTTTATAACATCGGACGGGTTGAGAGTGGGTTTCTTTAGGAGAGGGTTTACTCTCGCCTCCTTGAGACTGTTTGGAAAGTGACCAGAAGTTAGAGAAGTGTTGATGAAATGTGTGAGAAACGGTAGAATTTCAGGAGCGATAGTCTGAAGGAGGTTTGAAGGGATGGGGTCCAGAGGACAGGTGGTAGGGCGGGCAGAGGTAATGAGGGTAAGAACCTCACTTGGAGAGAGAGGGGAAAAGGAGGTTAGTGAGTGGTTGAAAGGAGGGTCTGGTGACCCTGCGGTCAGTAAAGGTGAGTCAGAAAAAGAAGAGCGAATATCATCAACCTTTTTTTCGAAGTGGTTAACAAAGTCGCTTGACAGAAGTGAGGAGGGGGAGGGGCTTTGGGAGGGTCCAGGAGGGAGGAGAAGATGGAAAATAGTTTTTTGGGATTGGAATAGGAAGATTGGATCTTATCTTGAAAGAAAGTGCTCTTGATACATCTGTTAAAATGAATCTGTTGGAGTCCAACACTTAATGTCGGGAAACTGAAAGGGTTATGTTATATTAACTTACATTATACTGCATTTATCGAGCTGACACTTTTATTTAAGAGCCACTTACAATAAGTGCTTTCAACCATACAACCCCCACAAGTGCAAGAATGAAACTATATCAAAATATCCTGATCTATTTCAAGTTATACAAACAAGGAAAAACACTTTTTTTGGTGAAAGAAAGGTAATTAAAAAGTGCACTAATGATGTATTAATTAACATTTCTATTGCTTATTTTGACAGTTTTTAACCAACCTTTTTATATTTGTGTCTAAATACTGTTCTTACAGTATAAAGCTCTTTATCAAGTATTTACGACCCCTCAAAGAGCTTTACATACTATCAGTCATTCACCCATTCACACCTCATTCATAAAGAGAGATACCACGTGCTCTAGGGAAGCTAACATTCACACACACTCACACACATTTACACACCGTTGGCCATCAGCAGCAATTTAGGGTTAAGTATCTTGTCCAAGGACACTTCGACATGTTGACGCACGGGCTGGGATCAAACCAACAACCTTCTGGTTCTCTACAGTATATGCAAGAGATTAACATTTTCCTCTTCAGTCCTTAAATTGACTATTTATATCATACACTTCACTGCAACCTTGATTCTTGTTTGTCAACCTGTCTCAGCTTGTATTCAATTGTTTGCTTTTAAATGTCATTTTACATTATCTTTTGCACTATATCTCAGTGTCGTCCTTTTTTAGATTGAAATGTATTTTCTCCTTGTGTCTCGTCTTGCTTCACTTCCTGTCTTTTTGTTTTCCGACTTGTATGATTGACTGATTGTGTTCACCTGCTGCCCTTTGTGTTTTATCTAGCGTTCTCCAGCTGTGTTTTGTCATGGTGATCAGTCTTGTGTTTATTCCCAGTGTTCCTGCTTGTGGACAATCTTGCACTAATGTACATTCCCAAAGATATTGAAGTGACTGTTATTTCAACAGTCTCACAGCATTTCGTGTTATAGTCACGAAATTAATCTATTGACTCGTGTTCACCAACACGATTTCCCCATTGTGTTCGTGTCACACAGAACGATTTTAAAAGCAATGTAAATAATAAGGAAAAACAGATTTAAAAAAATACAGATTTCAGTTTTCTGACACAGAACGATTTTAGAAACAATGTATTTCTATTAGTAGTATGTGTCATGCCTGCACCAAATAATAACAAATTAGAAGGAAAAAAAGATTACAAAAAATACAGATTTCAGTATTCTGAGGCTCTGAGCCATTTATTTTCCTTGCGGACGGCAAAAGAACTCCAATAATTGTCACAAACGAGCTGAGGACCAAAATGCAGAACACGGGAAACCAGAGATAGTCGGTAACCAGCTTTATTGAAGGCAGTAGGCTGGTAGGAGACAAAACGGCAGATAGTAGGCAAAGGGCTGGTCGGGGACAGGCGAGGGTTCTAGGAGAAGGCAGGACGGGAGTCGCAGGTACAGAACGGGTCAGGGAGCAGGCGAGGCAGGCTGGTCAGGGACAGGCAGGGTCGAAACCGGGAGAGCAATCTGAAGGGTAATGCGGGAAAGACTGGCATGCTGCGAAGTACGATCTGGCACTGAGGGGAAAGTGAAGTGGGCCTAAATACTAATGGAGCTGATGGGTGTAACAGAGTGAGAGAGAGAGAGGGTGTGACTACCAGGTGACTAAGGAATGTTAATGCAGAAAACAGGTGAGTGAGAAAGCAGACTGTGACAACATTATACTATTTAAAATAAAAGGGATAGGGTTAGGCCTAGGGTAAGATATTGAGTAAGAAAATGTTATCATGAACCACACAGCTTCCGGTATTCCAAGACCCGACCGGACAAAAATACGTGGTGCAGGCACGAAACATACTACCAATAGAAATACATTGCTTTTAAAATCGAATCGTTGGTGAACACGAATCAATAGATTAAATTAATTTCGTGACTATAATACGAAATGCCGTGAGACTGGGTTGGTTATTTTGTATATATTGATTGTTGTGTTTTTATCTTAATGTGTGCATATGTATAAATGTGTCTGTTGATTGTGTATATTGTCAAGGGAAGCTTATAAAAGTTAACAGCATTTAATTACACAAAAGATGCGGTGGTGTACAAAATGAAATGTGCGAGTGGAGGCGCTCTCCTCATCCGACCGGTCAGTCCAGGTCAACAGGTAGAAGAGGTCAATTCTTGGCTTTCTCTTCCTGTTGTCATCTGAGGTCTTCTCCTATTGGCCGGCGTCGTCGGGGGGCGGGTCCAATGCAATTCCTGCCTTTTTCTGTTGTTAAATTACATCATTCTGGTGTCTGTGGTTATTTAAACATTCCCTAATAAACGTTATTCAGCGGTGATACATAAGTGCTAAACCCAGTGTGCTCAGTGTACAACATCACATGTCATTTCACCTTTGATTCACGGTTTGAAAATGCAGCATTTCGCCACATGCTAATGCTAACCGGAAGTGAAGAATTTTCAGAATAAAAGTATTAAGTTAATAGTTAGTGAACTTCAGGTTTTTCAGAATAAAACTGATTTAAATTAAATAGTGTATTTAATTCAAATTACGCCATATCAACATTGATTTTTTTTTCCTAACAATATATATGATATACATCTTTTTATATATATTTGTATTTTTGTATTCGGGATTGTGGGAAACGGTATTCGATCTCTCTGTCTGTACACACAAACTGAAAGATTGACAATACAGTTAAGTTGACTTTGAGTTTCTGCCCTAGTTCCATCTTCAGTCTTTCCTCGCCTGGTCTTCTCATGTTGTGTTATATCCTTTTCTCATCTGCTTTTCCGAATTAAAAGCTTGATTGTTGTTATCATGCGTTCCTCTCTTTCCTGCGTTTGGGTCCAACCTCCTGCCAACACCCTGACAATGAGGCACTTTGACCATCCTTGTTTTTTAATATGCTATATAAATAAACTTGCTCTGCCTAGAATCCCTTTATTTCTTACATCCACATTTATTTAAGTATTGTGAGTTGAGTCATTAGAGGGCACTCCCAACTGGAGCTGGTCTCTGGTTCACGGTTAATAAAGAGCAGCATGTCTTAGTAACAGCGTGGTTTAATGTCTTCAGTATAGTGTCATTTTTAATGATCATATAGTGTGAGGTTTCCATCGTACTGTTATCTCTATGAATAACTCTATTGTTTCCATAGCAGCCAGACCTGGATATAGGAGCAGCTTTGTTTCATTTCTACAATAGGTGGGGAAAAGAAAAATCAATTGGAAAAAAGCCTAAAAACCAAAAATTGAAAGTAAATTTAAATAATTGAAAATAAGAATCATAGTAAAAGGGCTTATAATACAAAATGAAAAACCAACAGACCTTGAGTAAGAATTAAACTGATTGCTTGATAGTTGTGTGTAAATATTTAACACATCAGTAACTGTATATACTGTATGTAAACACCTTTACTTTTTACTTATACTCTCACTTTTTCTGCATTTATTCTTATACTTAAAGTTGGGGTATGTAATTTATTTCAGAAACACTTTGTTATATTCCATGGCCTGCCTGCCTGTCAGCCTTCCATCGGGGCACAAACTTATCTCGTGCCCTCATTGGTCATGTGCGCGTTTGTGCGTGTTGGAGGAGGGGCTCTGTAAGGAACCCGCGCCCGCGCCCCGCGAGGAAGGGGCAGATTCTTTTCAGCTGCTTACTTTCAAATTCTAGCGCACTTGAGCTGGTTTCTTCAAAATGACATACCCCACCTTTAACCTATCTGTCCTCTCCTGTGTTGGACTCTTGTTGCTGTCGCTGCTGAATTTCCCTCTGGAGATCAGTTATCTTACCAGCTTCACATTAGGATGCTTTATTTACAAGAAAGCAATAGTGCCTTCCCGTTTCCTGTCAGGAGGATGAATATCACATTAATTAATAAGCATAACAATGGTAAACGGGCTACACAACATTTTCTACGTGATAATTATTATATTCAAATCATTATCTCCTTTATACAGTGCTTCATAATATACTCAAGGTGATTGGAAATAACCACATCGTAGTAAACCTCAGTAATAAAACATGAGGACAAGATATAGCAGATATTCATCATTAACTGAATTTGAGTATAAGAAAAGTCTTGAAAGTAAAATATTAAAATGAATTAGCACATCAAACAACATGAAATGAAACAACCACCCACTCCCAGACTCCTTCAGGATCTAGCAGTTATTTCTTTTGTTATTTATTAAGTGCAATGCTGGCTGGGCTCAAGCTAAACTTTAATGCATGTATTGCATCCAGAAGTGATCTAAACCAGTGCTTCCCAACCTGGGGGGGCGCCAAAGATAATTCAAGTTAGTAGCTATTAAAGGCATAAAAACACAGAAATGTATAATTCTTTCTTTGATAGAAATGTTTCTTCCGCCCGTAAAGTGTCCACACCAGGCTTTTCTGGATAAGCGCATTTTTAAAACAGTCATTGTCCATGCCGGTTTCAGTTGGATTATTTGTCAGTTGCTCCGATCAGATCGGTCTCCTCCATTTTGTAGATTATTTACGACTTTTGAATCCACATAAACACATCGGCAAAATCCGGCTTACTTTGAGCATGTGTTTTAAACAGTTTAATCCTTTTGTGAATTGTTTCCACTTCCGCCGTCCTTTCATTTCTTCATACAGCGGGAATCCAAATGAATGAATCCTGAGTCCAATAACCATCAGTCACTCAATAGTGCTCCTTAATTACGCTTTCATCCTCCTTTAACACAATACTTCACATTCATCCAGTTTGTGACAGTAGTTGTAGCATTTTTAAACTTTAATTACCGCTGTTGCGCCCCCCCTTGTGTGTGGGGGTGGCGCAACTTCCAACAGGAGTCATTTGGGGGGGCTCTTCGGGAAAAAGGTTGGGAACCCCTGATCTAAACAATAGCTAACCAGCCCTAACTCACCAGTATCAGCATGAAGGGAACATGGGGATAGAAGGACTTGACAACATGATGCAGCAGAAAAATAAAAGCCTCAGATTACTGCAACACAACCAGGGACTCATAATCCAAGTGCACTTCATGAGCTGCAACAAATTGAAGCTGTGATGCCAAAAAGATTTCCTTGGAGCCGGGTCTGAGGCTGCCATCAAGCAACAGAGACTCACACATGGGAGGCCAAGCGAGGATGTGTATGGTGTTTCATCAGACAGCGTGGAAGAGGAGAGACGCTTGGATCTGTGTCAGAGCTGACACGCAGCGACTGTTTGCTGGAAATAAAAGCCCAGCTGAGTAAACGCTGCTTTAGTGACGGTCAAACATTCAGTCCTTCCCGCTGCTTGTGATACTTTCTCTGTTGGATTGTTAACATGTATTTCTTGGCTTAATATATCCCGCTCTGTCAGCTGTTCTGATCAAAATGACCCTTTTGTGGAAATCTTTTTCATTTTTGTTGACATGTTAGATCCTGTCAAGTGCATTAATTGAGCTTGGCTTTATTCCCAGGGCATCACATATTGATTGAGCAGTGATCATTTGGTATTGAGTTAGATACAATCCTGTGTATGAGACCCAGGAGGCTTTAAGGTACCTACAATGCAACATTTAGAGTTGCGGAGGAGGTGGCGAAGTCGATAGGGACTTGGCTTGGCAACTGGAAGGTCACCAGTTCAAGTCCCGGCAAGACCAAGTGCTACCGAGGTGTCCCTTAGCGAGGCACTGCTCCCCGGGCGCCGTTCAAAATGGCAGCCCACTGCTCCTAACACAGGATGGGTCAAATCCAGAGAAACAATTTCCCCACGGGGATTAATAAAAGTCTATCTTATCTTTATCCACGTTCATGTCCCATATGTCATTAAGTTCGTATCTTTTGGTGGTGCAGGAATACATCTAAGTGATTTTCCAAAGCTGACTGCAACAAAGTTCATATTATTTATTAGGATCCTAATAGCATCCAATAACTTACCATTTTGGACCAATTGACAATGACTATTGGTCCACTATCTCAGTTTGCAGTTAAGAATATAGTTCACAATATCTAAATAGATCCAATGACATAGTAGTGCATCACACATAATGAATACATTGAGAGGGGAACTCTCCTCAAGAGTCCTGAAGCGTTGACAATGTGTCCAAAGAGATGTCTCTCTGATCCTCATGTTTGAGTCTTGTGTGCTGCAGCATCATTTCCGTCTTCCTATTATTTCTAATTGTGCAAGAAATCCTTTCAAAACTCAACAGACATTTTAGATTAATTCAAAATAGAAGCAACCGTTGCTTAGTGAGCCGCTCTAAACTGCACTTTCCCTCCAGCCCTGAGAGGAATTCATGATAGAAATAAATGTTGTGCTACAGGAAGCAATACAAAGTGGTCTGGAAACAGCCTGAACAAATTATATACCAGTTGCAAATGTAACTTTAATGACTGTTTTTAAATGCCATTTTATAATGTAATGCACTTTTCCCTCATGCTCTTAATGTTTCTCATTTTTGTAAAGCTTTTTGAGTTGCTTTGTTTTGAAAGGTGCTATATGAAGGTGCCTTAATTGATGCAGTATTGATTAAAAAAGAGCTGCACCTGCTGCTGGGGGAATGCTGGTTACTATTCAGAAAACAATCCCAGTATCAGCTGACACTAATATCAAATCACGAGTCAAGGGCATCGACCACCATCAGGAAGCCACCACGTTCCCAAAGCCATCCTCCGAGCAAAGCTCACATGAATAATTACTTTTCAGAGTAATTACATTTCCCCCCATTGTTGACTGTGGAGCCAATGCAACAAAACTCATTAATGAAATCACCGAGCGCTTTCTAATCTCGACAGATTGAATCCCCACGGTTAATAAATATCCCACCCCTGTCCTTTTCCCATTTTAACAGAATCAAACAACATCTTGCACAGCTCAGTAGGTGCACTTCCAGATGTATTGGTTTAATTATCACTGACACAGGCATGTAATCTTCAAACTGTAAATGTGTTTTCAAAATAAAATGGACTACTTGCTTTGTACAATGGTTTGTGTTCATCAGTTCATCTTAGAAGCTACTTAATGCATGTTTTAGATGCAAAACTATTCCATATGAATCAGCCTGTTTCAAAGAAAACGAAAAAAAGAAGTTTATTTCAACCAGCGGAGAGCCCGTGTTGTCGCTCTTTGCTTCATCTGTACCGCACGAGAAGGCAGTGAGGAGTTTACTTTGATCACATTATGCTGTGTAATGGAGTTTAAACATTTCCAAAAGTTGCCTCTGACTGCAATCAGGGGAATTGGTCACGCTGGGGGCAAAGAAAAAAGTGCAGCTTTAAAAAATGTATTTGAAAAATGAAGCGGTCATTCCTTTTTATTTGCTGAGATGAAAGCAGGTCAGGAACCAAGCCAGGTGTGTGGTGTGAAAGGTACGCTGAGCAGTGTGTGTGTGTGCGTGTGTTGGATCAGTGGCTCTGTCCTCACGTCACATACGATGCTTCACAGCGCCACACAGCTGCCTCTCTCGACCTTTCCTCAGAGCCTGCAGTCACTCTCTGCTTCACCTTTACCTGCTGAAACACCGTCTGACTGATAACTAGCTCGGGCAGCTGACCTCTTGTGTGTCCGATACAATATCTCCAGAGACGGGTAGAGCACTCATACCTCTTACTTAAAGGGGCCTTACTATGCGTTTTGGAGAAGTAGTTTGCTTTCCTGTAGTGTGTTATTTAGGTTTTTGTGCATGTAAATGGTCTGCAGAGGTTGAAATCTGACATCAGTGCTCCAACACATTGTACATGATAGACTAAGGGGCGGGACATCTCTAAACGGTTGACCAATCACAACAGAGCCGGCCAGCTAACCAATCAGAGAGACATTCTATTACATTACATTTAGCTGACGCTTTTATCCAAAGTGCATTCGACCAGGAAGACACAAACTAGAAGAAAACAGAATCATATACATCAGGTTTCATAGAGCCAATACATTTCAAGTGCTACTCAACTGGCTTTAGATAAGCCAGTCCTTTGTTAGTATATAAGTGCTTTGTTAGTAATGTTATAGCTCGAAGTGGAGTCGAAAGAGATGAGTTTTCAGTCTGCGCCGGAAGATGTGTAAGCTTTCTGCTGTCAATGGGGAGCTCACAGAGACTGGGCTCTGGTTTCAAACAGAGGGTGAAAAGAAGTGCTGCAGCACAGGCAGTATGAGACAAATAAAGAGCTTTTTCAGAAGCACAATAAGAGGAACAGATATCCTCACAGGTACAATCCTGATTCATCACGCTCCAGTGCACAAACAGGACACAGTGAACACACTGTCAGTGATATCAGAGGAAACCGGACTCATGATGAGAGGAGACAAACAGCGCTGTGCCATATCTGTGGTCAGGGCTTCTCTCTTAACACTGAGGAGGACTCGAGGTGCTTTATCAATTACTCAAGCTTCCCTGCAGTGTTTTGTTGGAGACAAAATCCAGCTCTAAATCTTATCTTGGTTTAAAGAGAGGAGGTCTGAGTAGCTGTGAGAGAAGCACCGTCTTATCTGCGTCAGGATAAATAGACTAGAGAACAGATGGTGACATTAAGAGGAACGTATTGGTCCTCAGATGGAGAAAGGCTACTTTATTTTAACGATACAATACCATCTACTTTCCAGCTGTCAACCCACACTTTGTTAACCTTTCAAAATATATATGTTGTTATTTTTCTTGTGAAAATCAACCCTTGGATCCAAAATACATTTTAGAGAAAAGTGAATAATTACAGTTTGTGATTTAAAAACGGAATATCCATCCTTTAATATATCCTTATTTAACAGAACGTTGTTATTTGTTCTCAGTTCAGAGGTTAAGCTGACAGGTTAAGGCCTCATCACTAAGCGATAACTAAAGATGAAAAGGCATATTATACTCTAACAGTAAGGAGGAATAAGAAAACACAAAAGCCCTGACAATAGATTATTTCTGCTTCAGCCAAAACCATAATATGGAGAACAAAGGCAAAACTAAAGAGGTAGAATTTCCTTTTACTGTTTTAAATATGTTTTGGAAAGACAAGACGGCCTCAGTGTTGTCGATGAACTTGTGGGCGAACTTTTTAAACACATGAGCAATGTTTATTTTATTAGCTTTTCTTTTTAATGACTGATTTTAAATGCCATTTTCTTAATGTCTTTCGTTTTGTTTGTAAAGCACTTTGAATTGCCTTGTGTTGAAAAGTGCTATATAAATAAACTTGCCTTGCTCTGTATTTGGTAAGTGTGAAGAAAAAACACCAAATGCATTCATTTATCCGTTAACTTTCAATAACAATTATTAGTTACTGCTCCTCAATTAGATTCAGAAAATGTACTTATGTGCTATGTTGCAGAGATTATCAATCATTTCATAACATCAAGCAATCTGTACCCAGCATGGTCATGATAGTGTTTGACCTGCTTCAACCGGTCTAATTAACACTGAATGCATTGAGGTCACTGCAGTCTCTTAAGGTGACTTTAAGTTGGAGTTAGACACTCCTTTTACTGTTTTAAAAGACAGGATAGCCTCACTCTTGTATGACCTTGAAAGCAAACTCATTATACATAAACACATTTTAGCTCTGACACCAAATGTACTTTAATTTGTCCCTCGACTGTCCTCTGATTCAGTGAATATGATGCGTTACTGTCCCTCTATTAGATGTGCAGTTCAGAAAATGTGCTGTGCTGCAGAATGTGTCAAACATTAGTATCAAGCAATCTTTACCCAGCATGGTAAAAGGGTAACACATTCCCTTTTTACCTGCTTCAACCGGTCTAAATGAACAGTGAATGAATTACAGTTGCTGCCGTCTTGTGAAGGTGACTTTCCGTTGGAGTTTCTTTTCAGGGTTGAAAGTCAGTAGACAGAAATGACAGGGGTCTGACTGTGTGGCCATCAGAAGCCATTTCTTCTGCTCAATTGTCCTTAACAGTTGCTCCGATGAACTGCACCAGCCATTGAACAAAGGAAGATGAAACTTTTATCCGGTGGAGGTTAACGTGTCTGACAGGTCTGTCGCAGAGCAAAGGACGACACAAAGGAAGCGCCGAGTCATCACATTGTAATTGACTGTGTACACAACTGTCGGGGGAATTGTCAACAACGGTTTGGAAACAAATACAGGTCACACGGAGGGTGATCATCACTCCTGATGCAATACACCAACAGTGTTTATAGTGAATCGTTGAATTGAAATACACGTATTGCTTATTTTGAGTCAGATGAGAATATTGATACCTCATGTTTCTGTTAAAGGACCTGATACAACAGCAGAGACTGCAGTAGTTTCTAAGCTGCTTCCAGCAAAGAACCCCACAGGTTGCCTGGCAACAATTACCATATTTGTCGTTAAAGACTTTGTTTTTTGCAGAATAAACCTTGGAAATACAACGTGCTAATGAATGCGCTTTAGATGTGTGCTGCAGTACATCCAGTGTGTGTCTGGTGTGACTTATAGCAACATGTCACACATTGGAAGCAGTGTTTTAAATGGCTAGTATAATATTGCTTTCCAGTGTATAAGGAAATCAACTAAAATGTAAGGGTAGCGACTACATTCACAAAAAATGAAGTAGCTAAGGAGGCGTGTGGTGCAGTGGGTTGTGCGTTGGTGTTCGGAACAGGGGGCCACAGGTTCAAACCCCACTGCAGTCAGCATGTCGTTGTGTCCCTGAGACTCTTCACCCCAAATTGCTCCTGTGGGGATTGCCCACAGTATTGAGTCTGTAAGTCGCTTTGGATAAAAGCGTCTAACAACAAGTGACATGTCATGTAACGTCTAAGGGACTACACTTGGCTCATAGCTGTGATGCGTTTCATGATGTTTAGTAAAGAAATAAAACAAAGTCAAACTACCCCCTTTGTCTTTCCACTAACTCGAGATACAGCAGGTTCATTAAACAACATAAACCACACCCTGGTGACACTTTGCAAGTAACTAAATGCAAACCATGATGGTCTAAACAAATAATAATAATAAATGCTGGCTGACTTTTCATTGTAGCTCTTAAAATACATTTTGCCGAAGTGTTTGGACTTGATGTAATGGCATCCAAGCTTTCCTCTTGCCACTATAGAGCAGGGTTGACGACACGCAATCCAAACAATAAGCAGCCGAAGGTTTTCAGTCAAAAAAATGTCATTTATTAACAAAAAAGTATTGACTTAAATAGTCTCAAAATAACAAATCTTTAAACAATATTTCGGCGATATGCTTTCCTATATAAACTAAACTATACTTTGTTTAACACCAATCTCTCTCTCTGCAATTTGCGGTCGAAAAGCTGTTCCGCTCCCCGTCTCATCGGGTCTCCGAGCACGCCGGCTGTCCTCAATTAAATACACACCGGAAGGTACACGGAAACAGATCATATTTACGACATAACATAAACAATCACTTCATCAAAACACATTCACCACGGCAACACAAATCACCCCGCCATCACTAAATCATTTATCAAATAATAACCCTGACTTCATTGTGGCTCTAACAGACACACTTCAACTAAATGTGGAACGAGCACATCTACTTGAAAGTATTGCTCATAGCTATGATTTTCATTCAAATGAGTTGCCTGACCTTGACTGATAAAACAAAGTTTTGTTTGTGTCTGTTTGGATTTGTAGAGCAGACTACTTTTATAAAGCAGTGGTCCTTAAGTGGCACAATCTAGGCCAAGCACGGCGACGATTTTTAAAGGTCTGCTCAGCTGGCCATCCAACACCGCCTCATTTCCATAGATTACTGAATAGAAAGTGAGTAGTCTTAGAGAGAAACTTCATATTTAAAAAAAATCGAGCTAGGGCATCATAGCTCTGGGAGAAAAGAGGAACGTGATCGGATGCCTAAAAGAGATTCAGGTGCTGGAAACAGACATTTAATGATGTCCCAGGAGAAGACAAAGCCAAAGCAGGCTGACCCTGTCAAGTCAGAGCCAAGGTTAGTTACCCTGCCAGGGCACAGGACATGTAAATGGTTTCACACTTTGACATTAAATGTGCTAAAATAATCTAGCTCATTACAGAAGCTAAATTTAGATTGGTGTGATTGTCATGCGCTGTTGATTGTGGGGTCAGAAAGACGAGACATCTCCTTCAACATCCCACAGATTAAAAACAAATCAGACATGAGGCTGACATGCAACAGTGTTTCTGTCATTCAGCTGTTTATACCCTGACAGATGGGGCAGGTCATCTTGAAAACAAACAGGAATGAAGGACACCCAATATGTCATGCAGCGTCCCTGCCTGCATCTATATTGACTTCCCGTGAGACCACGTCACAGTTTGCTTGCCTGACAACACACTACATCAACTTTATTCAGTGTGTCTCTATTCTCCATCAGGCAGGTCCGCGGGTCAAGCGGCTGCACAGTCCGCCTCTTTGTCAGATTTACAACATACCAGAGGCCTTGAGACACATTCTTACATTTTCTCAACACATGACATCAGTGTCGCCTCTCCTGGGAGATTACACCCACAACATCCCCGCTGGCCTTGACGATGCTCCTGGTGTCAATTAAACTCAGCAAAAACGATGTTATCGTCAGATTATGTCGAGCCTTTCCGTCTGTAGTCACTAGGGGTGTAACGGTTCACAGAAGTCACGGTTCGGTTCGTACCTCGGTTTGGGGGTTCGGTACAACAAGAAAAAGCAAAAGAAAGTCCCAAATGCATATTTCCAGGTTTGTTTTTAATTTATTTTGAACAGTAGCAAGTTTCAGTATAAAAATAAGGAACTCTGACATTTTGAATAATTAACTTTATTACACAGATAAAGACAAACCACAAACAGAACCACACACACTCAGATGGCCATATTATCTATAATGGCTGATGTCAAACAAAAAGGTTTCATCAAGCTGTAAAACTAAAAAGAATGTCTTGAAAATATTACATCATAAATAATAAGAAAGTTTTTCAAGAGCGCAAAGTCGTTGAAAAACATATGCCAAAAGCTTCCGTTATTTATTTTGGTCTCTCGGCTCTCATGTCTCTTGGCTTCTTAAAAACAGCGGGGATCAGCTGTTGAACTGCTGTTGTCTTTCTCCGGGCTCCGGTGATTGGCAAATCTGGCTGATGTCTTCTGATATGATTTAGCATGTTTGGCGTGTGTTTCCATTAGCATACCGCACCGCTGTCTAACAACGCCGACACACCGTCCTCGTCCGATCCACCACTCGCACACTTCATCGTTATTGTAGTCCACAGGGAACCCGAAATGTTCCCACACAGCTGATTTAAAAGAAGCAGGTGGGTTCTAGCTCCTGTGTGTTATCTGAAATCGCAAAACTAACTTTTGTTCTTCTGGTATTTTGTTCGTTTTGTTGTTGTTTCTTCTTGTTCTTCATTTGTTGTTTAAGGGCGGCTGGCAAACAGCTTTTAGGCGCAATACCGCCCCCTGGATTATAAATAGTGAAGTGGATACTGCTTGAATGACAGACTTTTTTCCCACTCGTAAAAAAAGGCGTATTCGCCGTGTGACTGCGTGCACCGAACCGTGACGTCCGAACCGTGACGGTACGGGACGAATACGGATACCGTTACACCCCTAGTAGTCACCTTTAAATGTGACTGTTCAGGCTCATCTGCATTACTTGGCTTTTTAAACCAATTCACATTAGAGCCATGGAGGTGCGATTTGGAGCGCTTTGACTGAACAAATCAATAATTTCTCTGTATTGATGTCAGCCGACCAGAAGGTTAAAGGTCAAGGTTGACTTTAATATCTCACTAGGGGAATTCTGTTGGTCACAAACTAGATGTACAATCTACCAGATTAGACAATACAGATGGTGACACCAAGGTAGATCATCATGGTCAGTGCTAGGTGGCTAACTTGTAGAATGATGGAATGCCATCGAAGCCAAAATTAAATAAATACATAAATAATTAAATAAATACATATATATATATATAAATATGCCTATGAAATAAATAAATGAGGCAATACATATGTATACATTTACATTTAAATACACATTTATTTCAAGAGACTTGTATTTCATAATGACACATTTCCATTCCTTGTATGCAAATGAACGGGGCGTGGTTAGCTCACAGATCCAGACCAAAGCAACAGCACAACAAAACTGACTCAATAGCTCGTTTCACACTCCAGTACTCTTAAGTGTTTTGCAAACTGCCAATAAACCAAGAAACCGTTCTTGTGCTTTTCTGGTGCATTGCGCACTCAAAAATGAAGAGCTGCTGAATTGACCAAGCGAACGCGAGAGACGGCTGAGTTGACCGCAGTTATGCAACAGCAACCAGAGGTGGGACCAAGTCATTGTTTTGCAAGTCCGAGTCAAGTCTCAAGTCTTTGCGCTCAAGTCCGAGTCAAGTCTCAAGTCACGATGGGCAAGTTCAAGTCAAGTCAAGTCCTAAACTTTGACAAAACGAGTCTTAAACAAGTCATTATGTGCTTTTCACTAAATGTAATGACATCGATCAACAGAATAATACTTAATAATCAAACTGCTCTTTATTAGTCACATTAATAATTTAATAATCAATTTTCTCTCTGCTGGTAAAGTAACGTGTTTCTTTCTATTTGAAGAGGGATCAGTAAGGTAAGGCTACCGTGACGGTTTGATTCAGAAGGAGTTTAATGTATAAGATCCCTGATGTTGAGGTGACCAGAATGTTTATTTCCACTGTGTACAACATGTTGTGAGGGACCCACAATCTATTACATTTCATTTAGCTGACCCTTTTATCCAAAGCAACTTACAATTACCAAGACATTCTCCCTGGAGTAACTAAGGGCTAAGTGTCTTACTCAAGGGCACACTAGTGGTGGTGTTCCAGGTGGAATTTGAACTCACAACCTTCCGATCTTCAGCCCACCTCACTATCCATTAGACCACCACTACCCGATATCTATCTTTATGCCAGGGATAATGTGCAGCGCGGCGTCTCTATGGGGAAGAGAACACCTGCATCTAGATCCCTCTGCAGGTACTTTAACTATGTTTTGATGCTAATACTTTTCTACCTTTACTTGTAACATTTTGAATGCAGGACTTTTTATTGTACAGGGTTCCTGCAGGTTTCGCCAACTCAAATTTAAGACTTTTTAACACCACTTTGAATGGAATTTAAGACCTATTTCACGGCAATAAAGTATGAAGGAAAATTGATATGAAAGAAGAAATACGTCCCATAATTACTTACAAAGTAAATGTATTCACGTTCAACATGAGAACAATGACTGAACATAACAGCACAGAACTGTGTTAGCGTGTTAGACAAAAAGTGTGTCTGTGTGTGCTTGAGTGTGTGTGTGTGTGTGTGTGTGTGTGTGTGTGTGTGTGTGTGTGTGTGTGTGTGTGTGTGTGTGTGTGTGTGTGTGTGTGTGTGTGTGTGTGTGTGTGTTAGGGCTGTGCAATTAATCATATTTTAATCGCAATTACGATTTTGGCCTGCCACAATTACGAAAACAACATAATCGAAAAAACCCCGATTATTTTGCTTTGCTAGGTTGTGACAGTGCACTACAACTTATTTGATCTAATTACTTTTTTAGTAATGTATCATTTAATAAATGTTTGTATTGTTTTTTCAGTTGAATTATACGGTCAGGGTAATCAACAGTTAAAAAGATACTGTTCAAATTATTATTTGTTTTAAAGTTCAATAAATGGATGTTTTCAAAGTCAATGAATAATCGTATTTAATAATCATGATATTAATTATTGACCAACATAATCAACACACTCTCACTCCCTAAGCGTCCAGGAGCGACGTTTGGTCAGTGTCCGTGGCGTCCAGTTGTGACGCTCCTAGGCTCCTTCAGCTTCATAAAGGGACGCAAATAGCTTTCAACTGATTGCAATGTATTCCCATCTGCGGCGGGATTTGACGCTCATGGAAGCACGGCATTCGTTTGTGTCGGCTGCCCTTAAAGGCAATGTGAGCGTCCATTCTCATTGGATAACGGAGAATTGTACACCCGGAAGTAAGTATTCCCCTTACTGTCGATTACAGTTTGATTACAGTGATATCTGCACTACTCATCGACTAAAAAACACCAGATTATCCTTGTTAATTACACAACATTGATTGGTTTAAATTGTGTGCAATGCTTTTGTATTTTTCCCCTTCGATTCGGAGAAACAAATATTTTTTCGGAGTAAAGGCTGGCAGAAGACACTACACTACCCAGAATCCCCAGCCAAGTGGGGTCAGCTAAGAACCGGTTTTCGGTGTTTAGAGCTGCGGCTGAAACAGGAAGAACCAGAGCTAAATCAGGCTAGCCCGGAACTGGCTCTGGAACCGGTTTGGTGGAAAAGGGGCAGAACCAGAGAAGAACCAGTTAAGCACCAGAAAAGCACAAGAACGGTTCTTGGTTTTATTGGCAGTTTGCAAACACTAAAGAGTACTGGAGTGTGAAACAGGAGCTATTGAGTCAGTGTTGTGGTGCTGTTGCTTTGGTCTGGATCTGTGAGCTAACCACCCCCCGTTCATTTGCATATAAGGAATGGGAATGTGTCATTATGAAATAAAAGTTTCTTGAAATGAATAAACGTGTCATTATGAAATACAAGTCCCATGAAATAAATGTGTATTTAAATGTACATGTATACATATTTATTGCCTCATTTATTTATTTCAGAATTTATTTCATAGGCATATTTATATATATATGTATTTATTTAATTATTTATTTAATGTTGGCTTAAATGATATTCCATATAGAATAACTTCAGATTATAGGATCAAAAAGTGACCTCAGACCGACAGGTGCAAAAATGCACAGTATTTCGAAAGAATTCACCATTTAATACGAGAAATCGGTTTTTAGGACTCTAATTGGAGTCATCAGGAAGTAGACTGTATATTCAGAGGATATAATAGAAAATAACCCACCTAAGGTATGTAAAAAGGCACCTAAGTGGAGAGACATTTGCAGCTCCACACTCTGCATATAAATACTGTTTTGATTTCCCCAGCACCGCATTTCCTGAAGAGGATTGCAGTGTAACTACTTAAGCATCCTTAGCTTTCTGTTTAACACAGAGGAATCAATTTAGAAATGCTTTTTACTGCAACGTTTTATTAGGAGGCTCTACCATTCACACAATGCAAATACTATTCTCTGTCACATGAAGCGGAGCCAGGGTAGATCTTAAGACTGCAGGGAATAACAACTTTTCACAGAAGTTATGTTTTTGTTAGCCAGGCACGAAAAAACAGTAAATGTAACAGTAAACTAGGACTTAAAAACTAAGCTGAACTAATAAGGGGATGCAGTGCAGGTGGTTCAAGGGCTAATGGGGAACAGGTGATACTACTAAGGCCATGACAACCAAAACAAGACACAAAGAAAGGAAGTAAAAACATTAGTGACACAGGAGAAAAATTAAGATCGACAAGTTTATGCATACAAGTGTTAATGTGGGGATGTAATACCATGTCTAGTATGTAAGAACGAAAGTAATTTTTTTTTATACTGTATCAAATCTATGATTGTGAAAAATAAATCTATAGTGGCAAGTGCATTTTAGAGAATACTTAAAAAGGAAACAGTCTCTGTGGCTGTTGCATAACTTTGATAATACCACTTATACTCGTTGTGTGTTAAAGGTCCCCGATTATACTGTTTTTCATCAATATATCACAGGTCTCAGATATATACAGAACATGTCTCTGAAGTGTTTGGCTCCAAACACCAAACAGATCATTGCACCATTTTGCTGTTGCCAAATGACTGTCTTTTTTACAATTGCACTGCAGTAAAATGTTTTTACTACATGTACAGCACTTTGGCTCGACCAAACATCGTTTTTAAATGTGCTCTATAAATAAAATTTGATTTGATTTGATTTGATTACCCATAATCCCCTCTGTTTCAGCCCTGTTTCCAAAGTGCTGATTCTCTGTCTGTTACTTTAGATGAAAACAAGGAGCCCCTCCCCACGCCCCTCTGAGAGACATTTGGTTACAAAGAACTCAATGGTGCTCTAGGAGGAGATTCAGGTGATAAGGTGGGGGGGGGGGGTTACCTTGGTTGCTGATTGGCTAATGGTTACACAAGCCAACTCATCGTTATGACATCACAAAGTGGCCAAAATCTGATCAGCTCATTTTCAGACAGGTTTTTATAGAAATGGATCAAAAAGAGAGAGAATCTTTGTTCCTGAGTCTCTTTCCACAGAGGGGAAGAAGAGGGGACACATGTTGATGTAGAAGAGACATGAAGAAGAGGGGACACCTGTTGATGTAGAAGAGACATGAGGAAGAGGGGACACATGTTGATGTAGAAGAGACATGAAGAAGAGGGGACACATGTTGATGTAGAAGAGACATGAAGAAGAGGGGACACATGTTGATGTAGAAGAGACATGAAGAAGAGGGGACACATGTTGATGTAGAAGAGACATGAAGAAGAGGGGACACATGTTGATGTAGAAGAGACATGAAAAAGTGGATTTTGCATAATAGGTGACCTTTAAAGCAATCACAAGTCTTCCACAGCTGCTAGCTTGACAGCTTTGAGAGCTAACACTAGCTGTTCATTGTTTACGTCCATAAGGATAATTTTGGGAGAGTCTTTGGGAGGAAGGCCTTAAGGGAAGGTCAATGTTGCAAACCAATTCAAAAGACTTCAAGACTTTCTTCACTTAGTGCTGCTTTCATTGGAAAAAAGTAGTTTACATCGGGGTGTGTTTTGTTATATGGATAATTAAGAAAATCTAGCTTACATTAGCAGTTTGTTTTTTAAAGTTACCTCCCAGAGCTTTAATAACAGTATTATTATTCCATCAGGCTACATTTAATAACTTCATAAGTCCACTCAGATCTCCACTGAATGTTTTAAATCCCTGAAGGACCTTACAGTTAATATTTTTGCTCGGATAAATACGCCCTTCCTGTTTGCACTTGCCTTGACCCAAAACACTTTTGAAAACAGCGCAGTCATTTTTTGTATTTTTTAATGTGGAATCTATTGGTTTTTACTCCAGCTCCGTGAACATCGCAGAGTATCCCTGCAGCCATAAAAGAGAAAGCCACAGCTGGTGAATGGAGGTAAGATATTATTCTTCATCAGACCACTGTGACACTTATGAAGACCTATGTCATTTAATATACATCGCCTGCTTTATCGTTGTAAACGGGAGCAGAAAGCAGAAAGCGACGCCTCTGGCAGCTCAAGGCTAACCAGGAGGCGAGGATTCAGCTTCGTCTTTGAAGGCCACTTTCTGCAACTGCTGGAAAATAAAAATGTTTCGTCTAAAATGAACTTCCTTTGTGTGTTTAGAATCACATCTTATAATAATAATAAAATATTTGGAGGCTAAAATGTCTCTTGATGCAAAACTGTTGTAAAAATGACGTTGTGCCATATATATTTCTTATTACACGGCTTACTTTAATACTTGATTTGCACAATTTGGACATACCAGTTGTTGTTGTTTTCTCTAACAGACCATTGCAAAGGAGAACTGATCGTTGCTAAGGAGGATCAATGGACTATGTGCGGTCATATCAATCTTCAGGAGATAGTCTGGTCAATTTAACGTCAGCTGTGGACAACAAACATTAGTTTTCTCCCTCAGAAAACACAGTGAAATACTTTTGAATATTTACTTGTATGTTTGTGGAGGGCAGAAACATTTAGATTCATGAGGGCTAAACACTTAAGGGAACAGCAGAAGAAGACAGACAGGAAGTAAACACTAAAGGGAACAGCAGAAGAAGACAGACAGGAAGTAAACACTTGAGGGAACGGCAGAAGAAGACAGACCAGAAGTGAACACTAAAGGGAACAGCAGAAGAAGACAGACCGGAAGTAAACACTAAAGGAATGGCAGAAGAAGACAGACAGGAAGTAAACACTAAAGGGAACAGCAGAAGAAGACAGACAGGAAGTAAACACTAAAGGGGACAGCAGAAGAAGACAGACAGGAAGTAAACACTTGAGGGAACAGCAGAAGAAGACAGACAGGAAGTAAACACTTGAGGGAACGGCAGAAGAAGACAGACCGGAAGTAAACACTAAAGGGAACAGCAGAAGAAGACAGGCAGGAAGTAAACACTAAAGGGAACAGCAAGAAGAAGACAGACAGGAAGTAAACACTAAAGGGAACAGCAGAAGAGACAGACCGGAAGTAAACACTAAAGGAATGGCAGAAGAAGACAGACAGGAAGTAAACACTAAAGGGAACAGCAGAAGAAGACAGACAGGAAGTAAACACTAAAGGGACAGCAAAGAAGACAGACAGGAAGTAAACACTTGAGGGAACAGCAGAAGAAGACAGACAGGAAGTAAACACTTGAGGGAACGGCAGAAGAAGACAGACCGGAAGTAAACACTAAAGGGAACAGCAGAAGAAGACAGGCAGGAAGTAAACACTAAAGGGAACAGCAGAAGAAGACAGACAGGAAGTAAACACTAAAGGGAACAGCAGAAGAAGACAGACCGGAAGTAAACACTAAAGGAATGGCAGAAGAAGACAGGCAGGAAGTAAACACTAAAGGGAACAGCAGAAGAAGACAGACAGGAAGTAAACACTAAAGGAATGGCAGAAGAAGACAGGCAGGAAGTAAACACTAAAGGGAACAGCAGAAGAAGACAGACAGGAAGTAAACACTAAAGGGAACAGCAGAAGAAGACAGACAGGAAGTAAACACTAAAGGGGACAGCAGAAGAAGACAGACAGGAAGTAAACACTAAAGGGGACAGCAGAAGAAGACAGACAGGAAGTAAACACTAAAGAGAACAGCAGAAGAAGACAGACAGGAAGTAAACACTAAAGGGAACAGCAGAAGAAGACAGACAGGAAGTACACACTAACAGGAACACAGTATGGCGGTGTTTAGAGACTGGTGAATGGGGAAAGAGCTGAAGCAATACGACCAACTCACTTTTGACTAATGTGTATTTCCCTGCTGTGGCCGAATGAAGTATTTCTGATCATGATTCTGATTCATGAAAGGAGATGTCCTTTATATTCTGCACAATCAAGTCTAGAAACCAAATCAATCATTCATTGTTTGGTCTGTCACATTAAGCACTTCAAAAGAAAGTTTATAATTATAATTATTGCCCTTTCTTTTCACAGCCCAATTAAATATCGCATCCACTTATAAGAGACGGAATACAACTTATTTTCCTCTGAGGCCTTTCATTTATCAATTGAGAAGCGACAAGCAATTATTTATCATGGTTAAAGTGCATGCCATCAATCGGGACCGTCCAATTAGCCTTTGCTTAGTTCTTTTTTCCAATGCACGTTTCACTTGACCTCTCTTGCCTGACTGTCGCGAAGTTGCCTGCAGAAAACATTTCAATGAGAAACTTTCAAACTGACCTTATAGAGAAGCACCTCGCATCTCATTATACAGCAGCACTGTTAGGAGAGTATACACATCCCTGTGTGATAACCATTGGATCCATCGCAGGAACATACCCTGTTGGGTTGGACTACATTCTTAATTCTGACAAAATAATGAAAAAGCAAGTTTCTTTAAAGGGGCTCTATTATGCTTTTGGGGTGTAATATAGGTTTTTGTGCATGTAAATGGTCTGCAAAGACTAACATCCCAAAGTTCCCCCTGCCTGAGAGGCCGCAATTGGACAACTTGTATGTTAAATAGTGAAATCACTATGTAACACGAGCGCTTCTATTGGCTAGCGCTCCAACACATTGTACGTGATAGGCTAAGGGGCGGGACATCTCTAATTAGTTGACCAATCACAACAGAGCCGGCCAGCTAACCAATCAGAGCAGACTGGGCTCTGGTTTCAGACAGAGGGTGAAAAGAGGTGCTGCAGCCCAGGCAGTATGAGAAAAATAAAGAGCTTTTTGAACATTAAAGCATGGAGACATGTAGAGACACTACATACTGATATACACCTGAACATCAGCAGGAGAGGACTCTTTAAAGTAGAGACACTACATACTGATATACACCTGAACATCAGCAGGAGAGGACTCTTTAAAGTAGAGACACTACATACTGATATACACCTGACATCAGCAGGAGAGGACTCTTTAAAGTAGAGACACTACATACTGATATACACCTGAACATCAGCAGGAGAGGACTCTTTCAAGTAGAGACACAACATACTGATATGAACCTGAACATGAGAATAATAGGGCTCCTTCAAGCTGTAGATATCTACGGCGTAGGTTTTAATTGACTGGGGATTTCTCATGCTGATAGCACCACAGCAACCACTATCGGATGTACTGTAATATATGATTACCCCCATTGTGATTCAATTACACTCCCCACAGTGATTATGTAGAATCCTATATTTACTTTGCAACAGGGGGCTCTGCGTGTAGTTATATACATAGAATTATGTCCAGGTGATATTTTGCAAGAATGAGATGAGAAAGTTAGATGTGCTTTACAACTAAATATTGTCTTCACTATCAACAATAACCCCAGGTGTCAGAAACCAATCACACTTCAAGCAGTGTTTACTATCTCTATATTCTCTATAGACCCAACATGTAATTACATTTTTGAAGCGGCGCCATGACAGCGAGACATCGAAAAGCAGATTCAAACACTGAATTTCAGGCACCGAGATTTTGAGAATATCTTCTTCCAAAACATTTGAAAAACATACATATACAAATCATCCAATATAAACATGTAGGTGTTTTTATAACTCTATTTGCTTCTGTATATTTAGTCTACATTCTCCAATGTAAGCAAAAGATAATTCCTCATTAACATAACATTATAGAAAAATTACAAACTATGTAAAAAGCTTTAATTTAACAATTTTGACAAAATAAAACATGGATTTTATCCTGGCTTCAACTTGTGTACAGGTAGCTGCTGCTCTCGAGATTTATTCAAATGGGCACTTATTTAATAACGTAATGCTTCATGTGAATATTTAAACATGAATCGAATAAAGGTGGAGTAGGTCATTCTGGAGAAACCAGCTGGAGTGCGCTAGAATTTGAAAATACACAGCCGGAACAAATCTGCCTCTTCCTCACAGAGCCCCTCCTCCAACGCACACGAACGTGCACATGACCAATGAGGGCACGAGATCAGTTTGTGCCCAGATGGAAGGCTGACAGGCAGGTAGGCCATCCAGTTATTTTAGCCGGCTCAGATGATTGGTCGTGCTTTTTACAGCGCCACGGCTTCCACAAATGATATTTATTTATGGATTTATTGTCAAAGCACTTCAGATATTCATTGCTATCGGGATGTTAAGAGCATTCCATGGAATATAACAAAACGTGTATCTCGAGCCGGTTTCTCAAACTTACCTACCCCGCCTTTAAGCCTCACGTAAATCTACAGAAACATTGGACCTTTATGTGTTTTTACAGGCAAAACAACTGGATGTATGACCCAAGCAAAGAACCATATTAGATTTAATCCCAAAGGCTAAAAAAATACAACTAATCAAATTATTTGCTAAACCTGTATTTGTCACAAATGGTATGTGATTGGTTTCAGATTGCATCATTTACTGCATGAATGCACCCTCCCTCTGCGCCCCTCCCCCCACGGGAACTCCACCTTTCTCAAAGAATATGTACACTAACACTTGAACCTGAACACACACATGCACGTGTGCAATATGTGGTATAATGTGTGTTGGGGCCATAACATTAAATTACAACAGGATTGTACGGTTATGAATACTTAATAACTTAGTTATGATGTAGTTAAAACAATATTTGATGATAGTCATTTTGTGTGGGTTTTGGACCGAGATAAATCATGGGTCAAAATTGCTCCGCGAACACCATGAACGGAAACAGCTTTCGAACACAACACAAGGGTTAAATAAATCCGAATTAAAGAGATTCTACAATTTTCACACAAGTTTGAACCATATTTTGATCAGTGACTGTAATCATTTTTGCCAGGATAATCCTCAAAATAAATGTTCATATCGTTCCATCACTATTGAGTCTATCCATCCACCCACCCACTTCTTACCTGGAGGTCGATGCACACACATACACACTCACGTTAACCACACTGTTCTACACACAGTTCAAATGCTACATCTCATATTGACATCTCTGTTCGTTTAGCTTCAGGCTTCCTCCTTTCCTGCATTTTCATCACCAAATCTCTAAGAGTGCTGCAAAGGATGGCGACCTCCCCTCTCCATACGCTCAGATCAGGGCTTTCTGAAAAATATGATGAGTTTGAATAAGCAGCAGCTCTCCCCCGTGGCAGGTCTGTCCAGCCTTGCAAGGTTTTGCAATTTAGCAGGCTTTGACTGGAAATCCTGTTATCCGTAGCGCAGGACCTCCCAGCTCCTTATCTGTCTTAATCAGAGGCAGCGAGGACAGGCAGCAACAAGCGAGTGTGAGATCTGCTCCTTGCGATCATAACATCAGCCACACACACCCTGCAAGCTGAATATCTATTACATATCTGCCTGAACACAGCAGCGGGCTGTATTTGCATTAAATAGACCCTTTAAACCACTCACTTCCCAGGAGCTTTATGGGATAAAAACCCTTTATTTATTGTCACAACATGACAGATTATTGTTTAAGTTCATTGTCATTCTTCTCCTCACTTGTTTGCAAAAAGACAGGAATGATATATCGTGCCTCCAGGGCGAAAGTGCCAATACATAAAAACAGTGAATATAATATAAAAAAAGCAATAACAACACAAGGAGCATGAGTTAAAATGTCAGCTAGAAAAAATGCCTGTGTTCAAATATTCATAATTCTGTCTTTTACAATTTGATATGGACGTAATCCAGAATGCACTGAAATAATTCAGGTCACATATTTTATATATTGTGATGCTCAGATTAGGGTTTAGGAATACTCTGTTACAAATGTTTCTCAATTATAATTACACAAGTATTAGTATCAAAATATACTTACAGTACCAAAATAAAGTTACTCATTATGCAAATTGGCCCATTACAGAATAATGGAGTAAAGTACATTTACCTCTGAAGTGTAAGGAGTATGTGGTGTCCACTTTATGTTGAGTTAATTTAGTTCAAGCCTTTGTCCTTTGCTTTGTGACTTACTGTTTTATGTTGTAGTACCCTTTCTCTCTTGTTTCAGAGCCCTTGCTGCCATTGTGTGTTTCCCCTCCAGTGTGAATGTCAGCCCCTCCCTTAATTGTTGCCAGCTGTGTCCCCTTACCTTGTGTGTGTGTGTGTGTGTGTGTGTGTGTGTTTGTGTATATATATATATAAAATAATAAAGCTTAATTTATATAGCACTGCGTCTCCCCTTGTCCTGTGCCAGTTCTCCAAGAAAGTGTTTTTTTGTTTAACATTTTTGATCCCCAAGTTTCTCAGCTTTTGATCCTTAAAAGGTGGGGTAGGTAAGTTTCAGAAACCGGCTCGAGTGCACTAAAATTTTTGAAAGTACACAGCCGAAAAGAATCCGCCCCTTCCTTCAGACTTCCTTACAGAGCACCTCCTCCAACAACATGAACGCGCAATGCACGCCCAATTACGGCACGCCCAATGAGGGCACAAGATACATTTGTGCGTGCACGAGATGGAAGGCTGACAGACAGGGCGGCAATCCAATCCGTTTAGCCGATTGGTCGTACTTTTTACAGTATCACGGCTTCCACAGATGACGTTTTTTTATGGATTTGTTGTCAAAGCACTTAAGATATTCATTGCTATCGGGATATTAAGAGCATTCCATGGAATATAACAAAAAGTGTATCTCGAGCCGGTTTCTCAAACTTACCTACCCCACCTTTAAGTATGTTCAATGCATGACATTAAGGATTTGATGTGGGCCATCTAAGCTAATTTACAGATAGCCCTGAGCCCAATAGAGATTTCCCTGAAAAATGCGCATGGACGAAATGACGCACGAAGGGTTTGGGGGGCCTCGCCCTGGAACATTTATGCTGTCTGTAGAAAACATTACATTCAGTTATAACTGCCAAAACAAACGTTATTTACACTATTATGGCCCCTGTTCAAAATGTTTGTAATGTTATCTACTGTAAGTTGGTCGAACGAATGCCTCCTCATCCGGAAACTGACCGAGCAGCAGTCGAGAGGAGCCGAGCACATCCGCGAAGCACACAAAATGGCGACGTCAGAGTTCCCGTTAGCCGGCAAATCTAAATCTCTTCTGTCAAAATAATTTCCCTTTAGCGTAATACCGCTTCAGTTGCGCCACTTATGCGACAGACAAGAAGAGTATGTGATAGACAAGAATAGTCAATTCTAATGTCTAACACTTCATGTGGAGAAAGAGATGTCCTGGATGGGTTGATTGTGCGTTGATCTGTTGGTAATGCCTCGAGGTTCCGGTGGACATGTAAACTAATGCATAATGCTGCGCTATACTTGTGGCCTCACCCGGTTGCATAGCAACGCTTATTGTTTAGGTGTCTTTTAATAAGCAGGTAGTCATATCATTAGCTAGAACTAGCTGGATCTGATCGATATGGACATAACGCGAGTGAAGTCTAATCTGACGGAGATTGAGATCAGCTGCTGCTGACGAGTCGAGATTCGACACGCAGCTCTGCATGATCACATGCAGCGGTGAGCGGACAAAACACACACTTCAGGTTAGAATATCACACGTAGCTAATTACCCTCTCAAACTACCTAAACTAGTTATAGATATGTTTAGTTTTACTGTCGGGTCACTCATTACTGGATCCCGAGCTGCATGATACTGGCATAATAGATTGCCCGATCGGCAACCAGCAGGTGAGCAGGTTCATTGCCCGAGCTAAATACTAGATGGCCCCGGGCCATCGGCAGTCGTTAATGGTCGAGCCCTGGGTTAAGTAGGCTTAAATGTACTTAGTTCCTTTTCACCAATGCACTAATTACTAGTTAGTAATAAAGAGTGATTAAAGATAGACCATTAGGAACAATCTCGCTAATAACTAGTTAGTAATTGTAACATAATACCTGTTTAAAGTAACCCTCCCACCCCTGTCTATATGTAGTATCTCTGTTGATATCGACTTCCTCTCTGCTTTGTGTCTCACTTCCCTCTGCACGGCGCCCTTTGCTTCCTTTACAGAATGTCGGGGAAATCAAGTTGTTTCTTGTTAGCGAGATGTTCCTAATGGGTCTATCTTTACTCACGCTTTTATGAGTCCTGCTCGGTGATTCTTCAGCAAGTGACACCGCCTCCGATGACTCACTGAGCCGCCACAGACACCAGAGATTATTAATGTTTCTACAGAAATAGTTACACCAGAATAACAGCAGCAGCCGCGTACCCATGGTTACAGGGATGACGTCGCTCCGGTGTCATTGATCTCTTCCCAATTTCTCTCCCCATTTCCAATTAATCCGAGGCGACATCCGTAGTGTCCCTAAAGTTCATTTATATAAAAACAACAAGAAAAACAAATGTCTCTTCATTTGCAGTCGTCCAACCCTGGAAAAATAAATAAATAATTTGCGGAAGAGATGCCTGACTGGCGTCCCGTGCTCATTTATAGGACTGTTACCATCATGAGCCCTGAACTCTCTTTGGTAATCTTTGAAAATAAGCAAGCAGGGGAAGAATACAAGTTTTGACTGTAATGAAGCGGCTTCCTGCGGGGTAATAAAAGTTGCGTCTAATGCCAAGGGCAGCCAGGGAGGCACGGACACCATTAAAAAGCCCTGCCTCCACACCCACCTGTGTTTTGACTGCAGACACAATTAACTTACCATTTTTTCTAAACAACATTTCCTTCTGGAGCCAAGGTGAGGACACGTTCAAATACATTTCTATTCAAAACAATAGGCAGTGAGAATTCTCCTTGGAGCATTTCTACAGGACAGCAGCTCAGAGGAGAGAGAACATGTGATCACGCAAGAAGCAACATGGGAAACGACATGTTTAAAAAACCCGTTTTGTACAAAGAATCGAGTGCTCTGCCCAGAGTATTTTCTTGAGGACAGGCAGGACGGAGTACAGACAGACCATAACAACACTATAACGCAAAGTGTCTCTTTGCGTAATCCAGGTGTAAAGTAACTAAGTACATTTGCTCAAGTAGAATTGTGAGATACTTGTACCTTAGAGTATTTCAATGTTTTGCTCAGAGGTAAATGGTGTACTTTTACTCCACTACATGTTTAATAGCTTCAGTTCCTTCACAGATCTGGATGAATGATGTGAAATATAATCAAGTGTTAAATCAGACTTTAGTTCCACCTGGAGTAAATCCACCAGCTACCCTGCAGTCTACAAAGTACTTCAGACTAGCTGCACCTTCACCAGCTTTGAGAACACTTTGATGATCAATCATTATAAAACATATCATATATATTATTCTGAAATGGACCAATCTGCACAACGACTACTTTACTGTCGCTACTTTCACTATATTTTGATGATAATACTTTTGTACTTCTACTTTAGTAACATTTTGAACGCAGGACTTTTACTTGCATGTAACAGAGTAATCCTACACTCTGGTAATCTGAGTACTTCTCCCACCTCTTCTTGTAATGGCTTTGTTACCCTTCACAGGCCCCCCCACCTCACGAATATCTCTGAGACCTGGCAAGTGGATACCAATGATGTTCTAGTTTAATCACCAGCTGCATGAAACTGTAGTGTACTGAGCCGAAGATCCTCCTATAACCCCAACTGTAAATCATTTGCTCAGACTTCAGCGTAGCCAACAACAGCCCTGCTACCCCCACCTGTCGAAACAATTAACTTGCAAACAGTATTTCCTTCTTGTGCCCGAGGTATGGTCACGTTCAAAATACTTCTATTTTATCCAAAAGCACAGTGCCCTCCCTGGAACATTTCTTCAGGACAGAGGAGAGAGAGGTCAGACAGACCACAACATAACTTATGCAGGAAGTGATGGGTCTCTCTTTGTGTAGTTTAGTGGTTTAGCAGTACTTCTGTACTACAGATACTTTTCTTTTAGTAACTTCAGTAACTCTGCAGCTCCTTTCTTTACAGGTTGTTACGCCCAGATCTAGGGGAACCTAGGCGCAGCATAAAATGTGCACTCTCTCCTCTTTTCCCACTCCCAAGAACATAGACAATGAATGCCGTTTAGTACATTTAATTACCAACGTTTTCTTTGTAACAAATAAGTGCTAAAACCCACAAAACAACAAATCTCTGAACACAAAATCTAACAAATAAGAGAATAAACATACAAGACTCTTACCTACACTGACGTAAAGACAGGAGAGAACCAACCAACAGAAAAAGGGTTTTACACTTTCACGTAGACTTAAGGCGTGTCCAACAAGGACAGGTTAAAGTTATGTCTATCCTTTCAAGGTTTACAAAATATACAAGGACAGAAGTACAGAAGGACAGATACGCAACAGTTGGGGTCGCAGGAGAAGCTGAGTCAGAGAGAGGGCAGAGGGACTGCATGGCTGCATCTTAAATGCTCCCCTCTTCTTCAGGTGGACCAATCAGCCTGTTGAAGGTAGCTAATCAGCTAACGGGCACCACCTGCTGCTCACACGCACACACACACACACACACACACACAACAACACACACACACACACACACACACACACAACCACACACACACACCAACACACACCACACACACAACACACACACACACACACACACACACACAACACACACACACACCACACACACACACACACACACACACACACACCACACACACACACACACACACCACACACACACACACACACCACACACACACACACACACACCCACACACACACACACACACACACACACACACACACACACAACACACCACACAACACACACACACCACACAAACACACAAACACACACAACACACACACACACACAACACACACACACACACACACACACACACGAGGAGTATCTCTGATGCTTGGCTTGTGAAGTATCAATGTTGTTCACCGGCTCCATAACTTAGAAAACATAAAGAAACAGATACAGCTGAAGCCCCACCATCTTCCCCCTGTTTCTGACTGCAGACGCAAATATCTGGGAGTTTCTAAACAATATTCCCTCTATTTCCACAGGTAAATACACATCGTACAAAGTTGTTTTCTTCATTCAAAACAACAGGCAGTGAGTGCAATCCCTTGGGCATTTCTTGAGGACATCAGGACAGAGGTCTCTCTTGCAGTCCGATGCTACAGCAGCAGATACTTCTGTGAACTACAGATACAGTGTATTTATCTTTTAGTAGCTTAGCTCTGCAATGTGTGACATCTTGCCAATTTCTCTAGGCGTGGTTATGTATACCACTGATGTTCTTAGTTTGATTAACTGTCACGTACTTAGCCGATGATCCTTGTCTAAACCTTTTGTTAATTTGGTTGTTAAGATATTATCCACAGCCTTTCAACCCTCAGAGGGTCCAAAAACCGCCCTGCTTTCCACTTGTTTTTAACTGCAGCCACACTTATCTTGTGAAGTTTCAAGCAATACTTCCTTCGAGGATGAGGACACTTTTAGAAATATTTATACACCTCTAAACTACAGATACTCATCTATGGATATGGATACCAATGATGTTCTTGGACGATCTTCCTTTGACCTTCACTTTAAGTTATTTTTGTTAGATATTATTTTCTATAGAACTACGGGCTCTGAGGGGTCCAGAAACAACTAAAGCCCCACCAGTGTCCCCTTGTTTTGGGACTGCAGACACAATTATCTTGTGAGTTTCTAAACAATATTTCCTTCTGGTATCCAAGGTGACGACACGTTAAAAATAGTTTTAGTATGCAAAAAGAACAGACAGTGAGTGCTCTCCTTGGAGCATTTCTTCAGGACAGCAGGACAGAGGGCAGACAGACCACAAAGACACTCCTGAAAGAGGCAAAGGGTGTCTCTTTGTGTAGTCAGATGGTACAGCACATACTACCTCTGTAGCAGGGTTTCCGTTAGCCGGTAATTACCGGTTTTTAGCTGGTAAAATGTATTAAAAACCGGTAAATTCAAAACCTGCCGGTCAAAATGTCTGGTAATAATTAGGGATGCTCCGATAGATCGGCGATCAGGAGAGGCTGGATCTGATCGATATGGACATAAACGCGAAGTGTAACCGGACGCGAGAGAGAGATCAGATCAGCTGCTGAGTCTGACCTGAAGCCCCGCCCACTGTTTAGCGAGCTGCAGGAGCTGCATGAGAAACTGACGGGCTGTCAGGAGAGAGAGGGAGGGAGAGGGGAAAAGAGAGGCTCCGTTTCTCCCGTGTTATTATTCAAAGTTGATGTAAACTTTTGAATAATGTACGTTATCTACTACAAGTAGTTTCTTTGAATGTAATAATTATGTTGTTTGTTGTTTGTGGAATCATTCATTGAAAAATGAATCTGAATTTTTTTCGATCTGTTACGATTATAAACTGAAGCAATATAAAAATGAGCCCCAATAACTGAGTTTTAAACGTCAGCATATCTGCTCATAGTCCGGTAATTACCTGCTAACGGAAACTCTGCTACACAACTCTTATTATTATTGAAATATGACCGGTAAGTTTCAAATTTGTCCGGTAAAATTAATTCTGCCCGGACATTTGACCGGCGAGAAAAAATTCTAGCGGAAACCCTGCTCTGTAGTACTGATACTTCTGAGTTGGGGTATTGTCTTTCAGAGGTGGGAAGTAGTGGAGTACAAATACTTCGTTACTGTACTTAAAGTGGACCTATTATGCTATATTGGAAACATATTGTAGAGCCATACCTTCACAAAACATGTCTGTGAAGTTTTTTGCTTAAAATACCAAACAGTTCACCCATTGTAGCCATGCCTCATACTGCTCAAAGCCCTCTTTTGCAGCGCTGTTAGAGAAACGCGGATTTTGGGTCCTTAGCTTGAAAAAAAAAAAAAAAGCTAATGCCTGATCAGAATTCTACCGGAGATAAAGTTAAATTCTGCTGTGATAAAACGCCATCCTGTTCTAAACCACATCAAGGATTATTTCTGAAACAGTATGGAGCTCAAATGCTTTTTCTCTTGTGGGTTTATCACAAGGTGAGTTCCCTTTTTTATGTCCTGCTTTTTAAACACATGTGCTCTCCAGTACAGTTTAGCTCTGAGTGTTAGCGAGGCTTGCTAATGTAAACAAAGACGAGATTTCGTCCAAAACACGTCAGGCATTGTTTCTGATAGCAACTTTCTGTGGGTCCGCTGCCGATTTTACGTCAGATCGGCAGCAAATCTGTATCCGCTTGTTGTACACCCGTTTTTAAAAGATTTGGGTACGGAGGAAAAGAGAGAGGGTTTTATTTTTTGATGCTGCGTGAGTTCCCCGACGCACCGGGGACACATATTTATGTATAAAAGAGATCACAAAGTGCATTTTGCATGATAGGTCCCCTTTAAGTACATTTCCTCTGGCATCTGTACTTTACTCCACTACTTATTTTTCTGACGACTTCTTACTTTGACTTCTTACATTTTGAACACAAATACCTGTACTTTCTACTTCTCACATGTTGAACTCAAATACCTGTACTTTCTACTTCTCACATGTTGAACTCAAATACCTGTACTTTCTACTTCTCACATGTTGAACTCAAATACCTGTACTTTCTACTTCTCACATGTTGAACTCAAATACCTGTACTTTCTACTTCTTACATTTTGAACACAAATCCTGTACTTTCACTTCTTAATGTTGAACACAAATACCTGTACTTTCTACTTCTCACATGTTGAACTCAAATACCTGTACTTTCTACTTCTTACATGTTGAACACAAATACTTGTACTTTCTACTTCTTACATGTTGAACTCAAATACCTGTACTTTCTACTTCTTACATTTTGAACACAAATACCTGTACTTTCTACTTCTTACATGTTGAACACAAATACCTGTACTTTCTACTTCTTACATGTTGAACACAAATACCTGTACTTTCTACTTCTCACATGTTGAACTCAAATACCTGTACTTTCTACTTCTTACATGTTGAACACAAATACTTGTACTTTCTACTTCTTACATGTTGAACTCAAATACCTGTACTTTCTACTTCTTACATTTTGAACACAAATACCTGTACTTTCTACTTCTTACATGTTGAACACAAATACCTGTACTTTCTACTTCTTACATGTTGAACACAAATACCTGTACTTTCTACTTCTCACATGTTGAACTCAAATACCTGTACTTTCTACTTCTTACATTTTGAACACAAATACCTGTACTTTCTACTTCTTACATGTTGAACACAAATACCTGTACTTTCTACTTCTTACATGTTGAACACAATACCTGTACTTTCTACTTCTTACATGTTGAACACAATACCTGAACTTTCTACTTCTTACATGTTGAACACAAATACTTGTACTTTCTACTTCTCACTTCACATGTTGAACTCAAATACCTGTACTTCTACTTTCTACTTCTTACATGTTGAACTCAAATACCTGTACTTTCTACTTCTCTCATTTTCCAAACAGCTGGTTCCTTTAGTCTGAATATGTGTTGGTGGCGTGATCATATTCTTTAGAGTCATTGCGTGCCTATTGATTTGAACACGATCCTGTATCCATCATTTCCTGGTCTTCTCTAAAGAAGAGGGACCAATGGAAACGTTGTCATGTTGCCGTTGTTCAGCATGGAAACATTCATTAGCTAACAATGACATTATTGTTCTATTAAATAAAGGAGGTCAGGTACTCTTTAAAACAGCTGGGAGTTATGGGTACTTTTTTAAGTACATTCAAATCCCTCTTTACTTTACTTGAGTAAAGAAGTTTTAGTCAGTGCTTCTACTTGAGTAAAGGATGTGTTGCCATATCTGTTGTCTTTTAGTATCTTTAGTAGCTCTTCAAAGGCACTTCACCTTACGATATCTCTGATGCAAGGAGTACGGATACTAAAGATGTTCGACGTTTAATAACTGTTTGTACTAAGCCGATAATCCTCCTGTAACCTTAACTTTAAGATATTTTTGTTGGCAAGATATAATTTCCTGCAGCCTTACAGCTCTATCAAAAACGGCCCTGTCACTGTCCCCCTGCTTGAAACTGCAGACAAAATTATCTTGTGAAAGTGCAGACAATATTTCCTTCTAGTGCAAACCAAAACTTTGTTCTTTTATCCAAAAGAACAGTGAGTGCTCTCCCTGGAGCATTTCTGCAGGACAGCAGGACAGAGAGGGCAGACAGACCACAAAGAGGACTAAAGAAGCAAGAAAAAGGTCTGCTTTCTCAGGTAGCTCCTTGCAATGTTAAATAAAAAGCACTGAAAGGAGCCACAGTTTGTTTTCAGCTGATTGAGGGGGAATAAATCCTGAAAGCTGACGAATAACAAAACATAAAAAGCAACCCAACTAAGACGTTTTTTTAAGCTGTTCAAGGGGAAATAGATGTAATTAGAGACATAGTGAGATCCTCAAGCACACAGCAGAAATAACTTGCACAACATGAGATGCAGGAAGACATTTGAAACAGACACTGAGGCTTGAAGAGGAAAATTACAGATAGTGATTTGTTAAGAAGTTCCTTTAACTTCACATTTAATTAGCGTGGACTTGGACGGAACAAATTCGTAACTGCTGAATCACACTGCATGTGTTAGTGAATACAAACTATCCTAGTTATTATCCCTCGTGGTTCAAGGTAAACACACAGGTTACATAATGCTAAGAAATCCTGTATGTAAAGAAAGGTAAGACAAAAGAGGCTGATGTATTTTCTAATATTTTCATGTGTCTCTACTTTAAAGAGTCCTCTCCTGCTGATGTTTAGGTGTATATCAGTATGTAGTGTCTCTACTTTAAAGAGTCCTCTCCTGCTGATGTTCAGGTGTATATCAGTATGTAGTGTCTCTACTTTAAAGAGTCCTCTCCTGCTGATGTTCAGGTGTATATCAGAATGTAGTGTCTCTACTTTTTAAAGAGTCCTCTCCTGCTGATGTTCAGGTGTATATCAGTATGTAGTGTCTCTACTTTAAAGAGTTCTCTCCTGCTGATGTTCAGGTGTATATCAGTATGTAGTGTCTCTACTTTAAAGAGTCCTCCTCCTGCTGATGTTCAGGTGTATATCAGTATGTAGTGTCTCTACTTAAAGAGTCCTCTCCTGCTGATGTTCAGGTGTATATCAGTATGTAGTGTCTCTACTTTAAAGAGTCCTCTCTTGCTGATGTCAGGTGTATATCAGTATGTAGTGTCTCTACTTTAAAGAGTCCTCTTCCTGCTGATATTCAGGTGTATATCAGTATGTAGTGTCTCTACTTTAAAGAGTCCTCTACTGCTGATGTTCAGGTGTATATCAGTATGTAGTGTCTCTACTTTAAAGAGTCCTCTCCTGCTGATGTTCAGGTGTATATCAGAATGTAGTGTCTCTACTTTAAAGAGTCCTCTCCTGCTGATGTTCAGGTGTATATCAGTATGTAGTGTCTCTACTTTAAAGAGTTCTCTCCTGCTGATGTTCAGGTGTATATCAGTATGTAGTGTCTCTACTTTAAAGAGTCCTCTCCTGCTGATGTCAGGTGTATATCAGTATGTAGTGTCTCTACATGTCTCCATGCTTTAATGTTCAAAAAGCTCTTTATTTTTCTCATACTGCCTGTGCTGCAGCACCTCTTTTCACCCTCTGTCTGAAACCAGAGCCCAGTCTGCTCCGATTGGTTAGCTGGCCGGCTCTGTTGTCATTGGTCAACTGCTTAGAGATGTCCCGCCCCTTAGCCTATCATGTACAATGTGTTGGAGTGCTAGCCAATAGAAGCGCAGGTGTTACTATGCCACTATGTTCAGGAAGTAAAGGAGTCCAATGGAGGCGTTTTAGGCGACACAGGGATTTGAACCTTTCCTGCAGCTTTACAGAAATCACAACCAGAGGAAGAATGAACAAAGATGAATCTGAATAAAACAGCAGAGGTTGTTTCTCTTATTATCTTAACACACATTTGCACTATGCTTCAAACCTTTGTTCTGGCTGTAAGCCTCTTAACTCTACACATACATCATTATTATCTTGCTATTTACGGTACTGGAAATAGGTTATAAACCACTTTACAACATCCGTGCTTTTTTACAGCTTGTGTATTGTTTAATCTCACAGAAGGCAAACTGGAGGAGCGGCAACTCGCAGTTGATCACATCTCGAGCACACCAAGCATATAATGATTGAGCTGAGAAGGTATATTATCACATTTATTATTCACGTTTCATATTTTATTTAGCATCCTTTGTGCGGTTAAGTCCTATTATCTATACTGTAGTTCTTCTCTTGCTTTACATTGCCAAACAGCAGGGAGTTGGCTGTTTGTCTTAACCGGCTTTTGCACCACAGCTTATTATTAATGAGACTCAGTGAGACATATTGTCTAGGCACTTCTCCAAGTCTCACAGATAAAGGAAAGGGTTTAAAGAGAATACATTATGTGCTGATGTCTCTGCTAAATAGTACGATTACTGTGATCTTCTAACAAGCATCTCCTCTACTTCTTAAAAGCATTTCTTATGCGTAAAACAACATGTTGGTATAAATATGCAGTGAAGTCACCAAGAATAACCTCGACTAACTTTCTGCTCCGAACAACTTGAAGGTCAGTATCATGCTCAGCGAGTTGCTCTTTGATTCAGCGTAATTAAATGGCTTGAGAACATGAACTTCTTTCCAACTGTTATAACATCAAAGCTGGCACACAATTAGGCATTCCTCAAAATATCATCTTTTTCTGTGGCCAGCACCATTAGATCTCATTCATGGGTTTGGATTCAATTTTGGGTTGGAGCGAACGAGATGTGATTGAGAAATGTTTGATGGAGATGTTTATTTTTAAGCCATGGTTCAAAAGGGGTGAGCTACACAGAGGGTGCATCACGGCATGAGGCCATGAACGCACGACTCGTCATTTAAGAGCACCACTCTTTGTTTCGATTGTATTCATTGAAATTGAGCTGAACAGAAAAGGACAACATTTGAGGGATTAGTCATGCGTTTACACAACTACTTTTATGTCTCAAGCACCCACTGAAATCAGTCCAGTTCTAGCTTCGTGTTGGTGCTAGTGCAGTTTGGTTTTTACACTTCCCTAGTGGAGCCACATCATTACGTCCCCAATTAGGTCTCAGATTTTTTCTCAGCGACACTGCTTATAGGAGCCAATTAGCGATCGTGAGAGAAAAGCCCTCAAAACTCAGCTTTCCAACTCCTATCCACTAACGCCTCGCCCCTATTCATTACATTACATTACATCACATGTTAGACGCTTTTATCCAAAGCGACTTACATACTCAATACTGTGGACAATCCCCACAGGAGCAATTTGGGGTGAAGTGTCTCAGGGACACAACGACATGCTGACTGCAGGGGGGTTTGAACCTGTGACCCCTGATCCGAACACCAACGCACAACCCACTGCGCCACAGCCTATTCCACCTATAGCACTTTCTACTTTTTTTTGTCATTTTTCTTTACTTGCTTGTAAGCGCTTTGAGCACCAGGAAAAGCGCTATATAAATAACATGTAATATTATATTATTAAATACCAATGTTGTTGCTTGGGTTTCACTCGAAGGCTAAACACTTCTCGACTACACACACATACCGAGGCACACAGACCAACACACACATACCCAGGCACACAGACCAACACACACATACCCAGGCACACACACCTACGCTCAGGTAAAGTTTGGCTACCGAAGTCTTGTGTTTGAAGAGTCAATATTGTATGGTGATTGAAATCTCAGTGGATGTCTGCTCATCTCAGTGGATGTCTGCTCATCACCTCAAGCTCAACTTGACAAGACTGAACTGCTTTCCTTCCGGGAAAAGATTGTCCCACTCTTGACCTGACAATCAACATCGGCACCTCTGTTGTTTCCCCGACTCAGACTGCAAGGAATCTGGGTGTGATCCTAGATAACAACCTGTCCTTCACTGCAAACATAGCTGCTACAAACCCGTTGCTGCAGATATACGCTGTACAACATCAGGAAGATTCGTCCCCAGCTGACCCAGAAAGCCACGCAGGTTCTGGTCCAGGCTCTCGTCACCTCACGCCTAGACTATTGCAACTCCCTCCTGGCTGGTCTACCTGCATGTGCCATCCGACCTCTGCAGCTCATCCAGAATGCAGCGACTCGTCTGGTCTTCAACCTTCCAAAATTTTCCCACACCACTCCGCTCCTCCGCTCCCTTCACTGGCTCCCGGTAACTGCTAGAATCCACTTCAAGACACTAGTACTTGCATACCATGCCCAGAATGGATCTGGCCTTTCCTACATCCAGGACATGGTTAAACTGTACACCCCAGCACGTGCACTCCGCTCTGCATCAGCCAAACGACTCGCTGCACCCTCGCTGCGAGGTGGACCCAAGTTCCCATCAGCACAAACACGTGGTTTTGCTATCCTGGCTCCAAGATGGTGGAATGAGCTCCCCATTGACATCAGGACAGCAGAAAGCCTGCACATCTTCCGGCGCAGACTGAAAACTCATCTCTTTCGACTCCACTTCGAGCGATAGAATTACTAACAGAGCACTTATATACTAACAAAGGACTGGCTTCTCTAAAGCCAGCTGAGTAGCACTTGAAATGTTTGGCTCTATGAAACCTGATGTACTTATATGATTCTGTTTTTCTTCTGGGCTGTGTTTTCCTGGTCGTATGTACTTATTGTAAGTCGCTTTGGACAAAAGCGTCAGCTAAATGCAATGTAATGTAAAAATCTGATTTCAAGTTTGATGGACGAAACTAAGTGGAAATAAATGGACTCGGTCTTCAATTGGAAACCTTTTAGTACCAGACTTTTATTTAACTGACAAGATAAAGCATTTATTACATAAAAGAAGCACCTCTGTGGCTAAAGCATTACGTTATTTTGTTGTGGAGTAATCATCTTCTAAAATCCTGGACAACAACCACGATCCTCATATCTGAAGCTAATAATATGTTTTAGCAGAGCTGGGAGAAGTACTCAGATTGTGTACTTTAGTAAAAGTAGAAGTAGTGCAATCAAAATGGTACTCAAGTAAAAGTATTGGTATCAAGATATACTTAAAGAAGCAAAAGTAAAAGTAGTCATTGTGCAGATTGGTCCATTTCACAACATAAAGGTAGTATTGAAATACTTAAGTACAGCACTTGAGTACATCTAGTTACTTTACACCACTGAGTTTTAGTGGGAACCAAACTTTCAGTGAATACATTAAAAAGTATATTCTATCACCACAACTCAAAAGCATTTCCACAAAGTGAGTTAACTCATAAACAATTGCTGCAATGATTGATTTCCATATGTACATGCAGTAAGAAAGAAGTGTGTGTGATCACTGCTCACAGTAATGGTCTCCCCGTGGCGTTAACACCCTGAATAGCAGCGGACTGTAATCTGCACTTTGGTATCTGCAAATGATGAGCAAGCTGCCTTCATATGCAGGACAACATGCTGACTCAGACTGCACTGCATTAACCAATTATGTAAATTCAGAGTCTTGAGTTAAACACTCTTTATGGATTCATCAGGCGCTCATTCAAATATCCAGAGCCAACAGAATTATCAAAATTATTGTAATTTATGTTTTGCCCTGAGAGGAAACCGATGCTGTGGAGTCAGTTAAAGGTATTAACGAGCAGATAAGGTGACATGATTTATAGATCGGGAGATGCTGGCGCTAGTTTCACACAAACTGTATAAGGGTTTTAGAAATCACGTTACATTGCACTGTAAGGTTTGAGTCTGATAGTGGTTTTGAAATTCTGTCTCGCACTTAATAAAAGCTGAAGGCTAAATGAAAAGAACTTGAGAGAGAAGAGGAAAAAGTGAACCTGTTAAGCCCGGAGCCTGTTTTTCAGGCCTCAGGCTCGAAAATGACATTCCCAGAACAAATGGCTATATCTTCATTTCTAAAAGGGGAACATTAGTAATCTTCTTTTGTGTGAAAGCGCCTAATGGTGCTCTAGGAGGAGATTCAGGTGATAAGGGTGAGTGGCGGTTACCTTGGTTGCTGATTGGCTAATGGTTACACAAGCCAACACATCGTTATGACATCATGAAGTGGCCAAATCTGATCAGCTCATTTTCAGACAGGTTTTTATAGAAATGGATCAAAAAGAGAGAAAATCTTTGTTCCTGAAACTTCAGAGTCTCTTTCCACAGAGGGGACACATGTTGATGTAGAAGAGACATGAAGAAGAGGGGACACATGTTGATGTAGAAGAGACATGAAGAAGAGGGGACACATGTTGATGTAGAAGAGACATGGAGAAGAGGGGACACATGTTGATGTAGAAGAGACATGAAGAAGAGGGGACACATGTTGATGTAGAAGAGACATGAGGAAGAGGGGACACATGTTGATGTAGAAGCAACATGAAGAAGAGGGGACACATGTTGATGTAGAAGAGACATGAAGAAGAGGGGACACATGTTGATGTAGAAGAGACATGAAGAAGAGGGGACACATGTTGATGTAGAAGAGACATGAAGAAGAGGGGGACACATGTTGATGTAGAAGAGACATGGAGAAGAGGGGACACATGTTGATGAAGAAGAGACATGAAGAAGAGGGGACACATGTTGATGTAGAAGAGACATGAAGAAGAGGGGACACATGTTGATCCAGAAGAGACATGAAGAAGAGGGGACACATGTTGATGTAGACGAGACATGAAGAAGAGGGGACACATGTTGATGTAGAAGAGACATGAAGAAGAGGGGACACATGTTGATGTAGAAGAGACATGGAGAAGAGGGGACACATGTTGATGTAGAAGAGACATGAAAGAAGAGGGACACATGTTGATGTAGAAGAGACATGGAGAAGAGGGGACACATGTGATGTAGAAGATACATGAAGAAGAGGGGGACACATGTTGCTGTAGAAGAGACATGAAGAAGAGGGGACACATGTTGATGTAGAAGAGACATGAAGAAGAGGGGACACATGTTGATGTAGAAGAGACATGAAGAAGAGGGGACACATGTTGATGTAGAAGAAGAGACATGAAGAAGAGGGGACACATGTTGATGTAGAAGAGACATGAAGAAGAGGGGACACATGTTGATGTAGAAGAGACATGAAGAAGAGGGGACACATGTTGATGTAGAAGAGACATGAAGAAGAAGGGGACACATGTTGATGTAGAAGAGACATGAAGAAGAGGGGACACATGTTGATGTAGAAGAGACATGAAGAAGAGGGGACACGTGCTGATGTAGAAGAGACATGAAGAAGAGGGGACACATGGTGATGTAGAAGAGACATGAAGAAGAGGGGACACATGTTGATGAAGAAGAGACATGAAGAAGAGGGGACACATGTTGATGTAGAAGAGACATGAAGAAGAGGGGACACATGTTGATGAAGAAGAGACATGAAGAAGAGGGGACACATGTTGATGTAGAAGAGACGTGAAGAAGAGGGGACACATGTTGATGTAGAAGAGGACGTGAAGAAGAGGGGGACACATGTTGATGTAGAAGAGACGTGAAGAAGAGGGGACACATGGTGATGTAGAAGAGACGTGAAGAAGAGGGGACACATGTTGATGTAGAAGAGACGTGAAGAAGAGGGGACACAGAGGTGAGTAGAGGAATAGTTGGAGCTATTTCTAAGAATGAGCTACAGAGATATTTACGTGGCCAAATGCATCACAAACTGAAAGAGGACCTGTTCTCCTCTCCTGCTGTAATCACGCATTAAAACCAGACGACCAGAGTCATTAAGAGAAGCAATAATATCCGTCATCCCAAAAGAAGGTGAGGAGGGGAAGTACTGCAGTTTGTTTACCGAGCACACAGGATGACCTTCACATCACACACTGTAATAAAACAAGAAGCAACATTAAACCTGCTTTATGTGTCACCCATAACGTGATTAAAGAGAATATTAGTGTTTCTGTAATCAGCTTGTAAAACAGACAAAGCTGGTTAGAAAGGTATTATCTATACTCTGTGCTGTTAATCACTTTTTAAAAAGATGTTGTGAGGTGCGTTGAACGCTTATATCCCTTTCTCAGTGCCAGGATGTTTCAGATAATCCACTGGAAAGACATTGAAACAGGCTTTCATGCTTTTAGGTGCATCTTAAAACACGTTAATAGGGTTATAGTACATAGCATTGTGATCTGTTTGTGTACTTGTGTTACTCTTTTCTTTATGATTTCTTCAGTCCCACTTCCTGACATAAAGTAAACTATTACTGTCTAAGATATACATCAAATATGAAAGGATAAGATAAGTGTACATGACATTATTTGAGGTCATAATTTGATATTGAATTTCAACCTCTGTACTTGATGTAATTAAATTCTAACTGTCCAAACAAGGATTGTGCTATATAAAATAAAAGCTAAGCACACAGGTCATGCATGAAAGGTTCCTTTATTATGTGATCATTCATAGGGAAAGCTGAGAACAGCATCTGAAGAGAATTAAGATTACTCAGGAGACAGACTAATATGTTAAGAATTGCAATTTCTTTTTTTATCCAGTACGCCGACAGTCAAAATACAAAATCTCCCCTCCCCCTCTCTCCCTTAAACACAGCGGTAATGGTTATGGAGTCATTATTAGGATGAGTATTGATTAAACAGTATTGGTGCCATAAAAACACCATCACAATTACAGCTTGGTCCGCTGAAAACATGCAGGAAAAAGTGTTTACGTCATAAGATTTGAAATCCTCGAGCAACATTGGATCACTCACGCAAGGTTTTAGTTTTTTAGAGGGGCTATTATGCATAGTGCTTACATGCACACACAACGATATGACATACTACAGGGAATGGAGAACCCCAAAACGCAGATGAAGGCCTCTTAGCTAGCTAGTTTAAGCAGGAAGAAGGACTGCAGCATGCGTACAGCACATGGGCACCTGATATCCTTATCATTCAATCTGCAACATCGGCTAAGTGGATATGTATGTTATAAAAACACCTTATGAAAGGACAAGGTGAATCCATCCATCGGTAGTACGTGCTCTAATGTTTCCGACAGACGCACAGGGACAAACTAATCTGATGCAAAGTCTAAGCAGAGATTTCGGGCTCCACACACGAACATGTCTCACATGAGCGGTGATGCGGTTTTATGGCTCCCCTGGCACAGCGCGAAACATTTAAAAGACACGGCTCGAATGAGCTTAGCACACTTTATTACCCATCTGCAAACAGCTTAAGTGTCAAGAAGCAAATTCTTGAGTTGGTAATGTTCACAGGCACGCTGAAAGATGTGGGCAATTAAGCGAGAGAAGCGCATGGAGGTGGTACATAACGCAACAATGCAAAGCTCTCACTCAAACCATTACCATACCTGTCATGTATAAACCTGCACGTAAAACAAGGCCTGTAAATATACCTGAACTGACATGATGGTGTTTATGGTAATTATATCTGTGTCGTGGTACATTCACCAAAGACCAGAATGATCCTCTATACTGTTCAATTAAACTGCCACATGGTGATTAGGCTACTGCACCATTAATGTTTCTATATCATGAATGACATGTATGTAACTGAAGTCTTATCTGTTAATAACGGTGACAGAAAAGAAGAACACACGAAAGACTGAATGTAAAAGACTATGCCGAAGCAAAAGGAGAGAAATCTGCATTAAATATTACACTTTAATGTCTTCCTTGTATGTAAAGTACGTGTTCCTTTACGCCTTGTCAAACATTAACTGCTTGTCAGTTTTAAGGTTGTAAAGAATTAGTACATTTTCCCACTAAAATGTTGTGTGATTACAATATAAGAATCGTACCTTATTGGGTTACAGACACACACAACAAGGCCATTCTATATTTGAGTGCATATTTGGATTAGAGTTATTTAATTAAACTGCAACCATGCATAACATCCACCAGCTCCCTCTTTAATGACATGCGCAGAACATTTCCCTGCATGCCATTAAATAGGAATTTGCACAGCCATCTTGTGCAGCCCGCTCACCTGCCAACACGACCGCTCCTCTGACCTGGAGAACTGGTTCTAATTGGCCTATAGTAGGATTACATTACTGTATATATTGTATATATATGTTCTGACATTTCAGTAGCAGATAATAGCCCAAGTAGACAGTGTATATCTCGGTAACAGTAACTAAGTACATTTACTCAAGTACTGAACTTAAATACACATTTGAGACACATGTTTTGCTACTTTGTTCTTCTACTCCTCTACAGTTCAGAGGTACATGGTGTACTTCTACTGCACTACAGTTCAGAGGTACATGGTGTTCTTCTACTCCACTACAGTTCAGAGGTACATGGTGTACTTCTACTGCACTACAGTTCAAAGGTACATGGTGTACTTCTACTCCTCTACAGTTCAGAGGTACATGGTGTACTTCTACTCCACTACAGTTCAGAGGTACATGGTGTTCTTCTACTCCACTACAGTTCAGAGGTACATGGTGTACTTCTACTCCTCTACAGTTCAGAGGTACATGGTGTACTTCTACTCCTCTACAGTTCAGAGGTACATGGTGTTCTTCTACTCCACTACAGTTCAGAGGTACATGGTGTACTTCTACTCCTCTACAGTTCAGAGGTACATGGTGTACTTCTACTCCTCTACAGTTCAGAGGTACATGGTGTACTTCTACTCCTCTACAGTTCAGAGGTACATAGTGTACTTCTACTCCACTACAGTTCAGAGGTACATGGTGTACTTCTACTCCTCTACAGTTCAGAGGTACATGCTGTACTTCTACTCCTCTACAGTTCAGAGGTACATGGTGTACTTCTACTCCACTACACTTCAGAGGTACATGGTGTACTTCTACTCCTCTACAGTTCAGAGGTACATGCTGTACTTCTACTCCTCTACAGTTCAGAGGTACATGGTGTACTTCTACTCCACTCCATATATTTAGTACCTTTAGCTACTTCACAGATCTGGATGAATGATGTGAAATCTAATCAAGTGTTAAATCAGACTTTAGTTCCACCTGGAGTAAATCCACCAGCTACCCTGCAGTCTACAAAGTCATTCAGACTAGCTGCTCCTTCACCAGCTTTGAGAACACTTTCATGATCAATCATTATAAAACACATCATATATTATTCTGAAATGGACCAATCTGCACAACGACTACTTTTACTGTCGCTACTTTCGCTATATTTTGATGATAATACTTCTGTACTTTTACTTGAGTAACATTTTGATTCAAGGACATGTACTTGTAACAGAGTATTCCTACACTCTGGTACTTTTTACTTTTACTCAAGTACAAGATCTGAGTACTTCTCACAGCTTCTCAACACCTTCTGCTACTTTTTGGTAGCTGTTACTACGTGGGATGTAGCTTGATTGAGCATGCTATTTGTTTAAAATTTGTTTTTGCTATGACCAACATTTTGTACACAGCCAACAAACTTGCCATGCATTTTAAATATACGTTTAACTATTCCCCAGAAAGATCTGTGTGCGTCTGTGGACCAGGAACACTGGAGTAAAGTGGGATGCTTCAGTGTAACACACTACTTACATTACATATGTCCAATTATCTGATTTGTCAGGATATTGTCTCGGCTGTCAACATGTCTGTTTTACCAAAGGAGGAACAGCTGCTGTAATGCTGTAACTAATGAACAACCTCATTTATTTATTTTCAAGCATAAAACTAAACTCAAGGAAGTATTTGTATTGGATTTATTAGAGGTTCATAATGATTTTATTCTGCTAAAGATAACTAGCTATAGCTAACTAGCTTATAGTGATTGTCCCGGAAGTGTTTACAGTTTACGTCATGCAGGGTAGTAGTGGAAGTTTCTGAAATGATACACAGCATAAATTAGTTAATTTTCTAGCTCACAAACTCGCATTTTGCATTAAACAAATAAACTGATTAGGTCTCTTTGTAATATGGTTAAAAGTTTAATGTCTATGCAGATGTCATTCTTAAATACAGTGGATTTAACCCTAACGTTCCAATGTATCCATTATATCCCATTCATTCCCGTACATCTGCGTTCATTCCCATTGAAGTTCCCCATCTTGAATATTCCCTGAAGTGTTTCAACCCTAGACTGGATTATTATCTCCCTACTCGCAAAACAGCTTCATCACTTGTAGTGAAAACATGTGGCACAGTATTCAGGTCAAGAGAGTCTCAGATCAGTCGGAACTGATTTTATTCAGGAAACGATAAACGGTACGAATATGAATGTGAGTTTGACACATGCTGTGGGAAATAAAAACAGACAGTTCTGACAGGCATGTTACGGCATGGACCATATGTCCCGCCCCCACCGCGTCAGGCCGTTGTGTCCTTGGGCAAGACACTTCACCCGAATTTGCTCCTGTGGGTACTGTCCACAGCACATGACCGTTACATGTATGATATGTGTGTAATGTGTACTTGTAAAGCGCCTTGATGACGAACATGGGCGGAGTGGCGCAGTGGGCTGTGCATTGATCATCAGATCAAGGGGGCGTTGGGGAACACCAGTTCGAAACCCGGCGCTGCTGCGTCTGCAAAGCCGTTGTGTCCTTGGGCAAGACACTTCACCTGGATTTGCTCCTGTGTATTGTCCACAGTACATGACCGTTACATTTATGATATTTGTAAAGCGCTTTGAGCATCTGGAAAAAGCGCTATAACAAATGTAAGGAATTAATTAATGAATGAATCATCCGGTCCACTGCTGCTGTTTAGGTGATTAGGGAATGTCCAAGTTGCCGGGAAGCAATAAATACCAAAGCTTTGGGAGCATTTCTGCAGATTTTCTGTCTCTAACTAAGGTCCGGTTTTCCCTTTTGTCCGTCCCACTCACTCAGAGTAGCTCCCTGAAAGTGTCAAGGTGCAGGTGATAAGAAATGTTGTCAACAACTTCAGTATAAACTCTGAAGGTCACGGAGATGTCTTTTAGCTTCAAGTGATTATTTTTAAAATTCACGGTGGTATTTTTCATGTAGGGCATGGTCACCTGCACCCGCAAGGACGGCGCCTCGCAGGCTCCAAGGTGATTTGTCAAAGAAAATTGAGTTTCAGCTGTACCTCCTCTGCAGTCCTGGAAGCATACAAAGAGCAACACATTCTTAAGCTATTTTAATAACCTGGGGTCAGGTTGTTGATCAGAGCCTTGTTTATTTTGGGAAAGCATTTGATCACACACAAGGTTCATTCCCAATGCCCTATGCACTGAACCCACACACATTTTAATTAACTTTAGCTGTGTGCTCAGCAAAAATGTGAGAATGTAATAGGAGTGCACAGGTTCAAAATGCTTTTATAGTGTCGGGGCAGCACTTTGTGACATCATGTCGCCTGGAGAGAGACGCCATGAAGCTGAGAGCCTTTCAGCACTAAGATCCAATGTTCCCCTGTAGACTAATTAGGAATGAGTATCAGCGCCATTTTAAAGAAGCATCCTTATCTACTATAGTGTGGATTTCTACATGCATGTTTCCTACTTTGCAGGCGGCAAACATTCAGCTTTCTGTTTGGCATGATGATCTGTTTGGTGTTACGGTTGACAGACAAAGATAATCAGTCATGTCTGCTTTTACTTAGCGTAGATGGCACCATTTTTCTGTGGAGAACAACGGCATCAGTCATCTACAGTCTGCCTCCATGCACATTTTAAGATATATAAGTATTTTGTTTAAAAAGGAATGTACCACATACAACTAAAATGTTTTTTTAGCAGAACTCATAATCGGCAGTGGCTTACAAAACAACTGATGTTTTATGGGATGTTTTTGGTAGCTCCAAGATCCAGTTGAAACCCAAAAGCCCAGTTTAGATCAGGTGAGCCATGAAATGCATATTCTATAACACATAGGTTTGAGCAAGCTCTCTGATTGGTCAATAGGCGTGTTTGATTCCACGATCAAACAACGGTCAAATAGAACGTGCCTAATCACAAAGTATCCAGTGGCCTACACACGCCACTAGCCTACCGGAACTACTTCCATGAGCCTACATAGTGTGGTTTCCATAGCGACGTTTAGCGACACACAGCCGTTACACGGTTATACATTGTCTCTCGTTGGAAATCGGTAGCTACAAAATGTCAGAAGCACCTGCATACAGTGGCTGGCGGAGGCAGGGTTGGAGGCCAGAGAAATCATGTCCGTTAGCGGACATAAAAACGAGTCATCGCTTCGCAGCTCCTGGGCTCCATCTCTAGACAACAGAAAGATGTGGAGCAACGCGCTTTTTGCCGGTCCGGGACACGCCATGAAACGGCCACTGGAGGAAAGCTCTTCCTATAACGTAGTCCTACCCGTGAACACCACAGCACCACCTGCAGAGAGTCTGGCATGGAGTTCATGGAGAGCTGTTTCAAGAAGTGCACTTTTAATGGCAGCACCATGGAGCCTGATTTGATTTGTTCCGCTAATCCCACACAGTGATTACTCAGATATTTAAATAACCTAATTCAAGAATTGTTTTCAATAAATTGTCTTCAATAAATTGGTTAATAATATATTATTTACTATAATTATATCAATAACTGTAAGCGGGGTAGCAGGAGTGTTCGATTGATCGGCTATCGTTACCATGGGAACTACTTTCTAGGAACTACTTTCTGACGGAGATTAACTCAAGCAGAAAGCGTAGGTTTGGGAGCAAATTAGCCCACATTATGACATTATTTTTACGATATTGTTGATTACAATGATAGTTTGTGTAATAGAATCGTAATCATACACTTCCGTTCTTGAACGTCATTATTGGTACGACAGTACTGCGGCAGGACCGAGGCGCTTACGCCGAGGTCCGTACGCCTGTACTGGAGTACCAATAATGACGTTCAAGAACGGCCTCAAGTGTATGATTACGATTCTATTACACAAACTATCATTGAACGGCCTCAAGTGTATAATTGCTTAAATAGAGCCCCTTTAAGTGGGCATTTGTGTGTTTCACTCCAGCGTCTTTGAATGGCAAATGGACTGCATGTATAGCCATGTTCCAGTCTTTGCAGTCTCTCAAAGCACTTTTTCCTATAGAGTACATTAACCCATTCACTCACATCAATTCAAGGGAAAAGCTGTCATACAGGGTGCCACCTGCTCAAGGAAACTACCATTCACACACCATTGGGAGCAATTTGGGGTTAAGTATCTTGCTCAAGGACATCTTGACATGATTGTAGGGGCTGGTGACTTTTCAATTGGAGGACGACAATCTACCTCCTAAAGCACAAATGCTATGTCTTCCAATGTTGCATTTCATTTGATTTAGCTGACACTTTCATCCAAAGCACTAACAATAAGTGCAATAAGCCAAAGTGATAGATGTGTGTATCCGTCCTTCTATCCAGCATTTAATCGGGTCTTCCTTTGCCCATGCTACACCCTGTACATTATACACTTATATATTCAGTTTAATATTTAGTATTCCATCCCTCACTTACTTATGTATATATAATAACTTTTTTGTTTATTTCTAGTCTTTTGAATTTGTACTGTACAATGCCATGTCTTATATCTTATCTTATCTCTTTCAACAAGTTTAATGAAAAGTTATTTATCCGTAAATCTACTGAAAGACAAATGAACAAACCATCAAACCAGGCTAAGACAAAAAACGTCATCTCGTTTAATTTCTAGCATCCAACTAGAGCCAGAAGCTTCCTGGAAGGTATTCAAAACAAAGTATTGAATACATAGAAACATGATTGGCAGTACTTGAATGTAATTTGAGGTGAAACATCACTCTAACTACTTTGGCAGTGCAGCACTTCCCCTTGGCTCCAGAGAGAACCTCAAGTGCAGCTGATGTGTCGAAAAGCCTTCAGTCGGCTTACTCAGCATCCAATAATGTAACACTTGGAGCTCACCTTCAATGTCGGAGGTATATACCACTCCTATTTATCAACGTACTTAAAACTGGAGGGGGGGTTAAGTGCGTGAGAAAATCCCCGCTGTTAAGCTGATGTACGAGGGCAGTGATGGTCATTTAATTCTCCTTAAATGACCCAGAGGGATCCAAGCATAAGCCATCATGGCGTAATGACCACTCTTATCCTCAGACTGTAAGTGCATTGCTTTGAGTGGGGGCTGAAATCTCTCTTTGTTCCAATCTTTTTTGGCTGGCACATGATTATAAATCCATTAAACATTGCAATGCCCAAGTGGATGTGTGTTTGCATTCCTCAATTTGTTTGATGTTATTTGATTCACCAAAGTGTTTAAAAGGGATTTTCTACCACTTACTGAGATTCCCTTTTTTCTGCTTCAGATATGACCCGTGATTTCCATCGCAGCGTGTCCACACACACACACACACACACACACACACACACAAACACACACACCACACACACAAACACACACACACACACAACACACACACAACACACACACACAAACACAAACACACACCACACACACACACACACAACACACACACACACTACACACACACACACACACACACACACACACACACACACACAACACACACACACACACACACACACACCACACACACACACAACACACACACACACCACACACACACACACACACCACACACACACACACACACACACACACACACACACACACACACACACACACACACACACACACACACACACACACACACACACACACACACACACACACACACACACACACACACACACTTTACTTTTAATTGGGTGCAGATGCAAAATGTGTGTGAAAGCTCAAATATACTGTTTTTCACTGGATGGAAAACATCAGAACAGCTGATTACCAGTTAAGTGGAAAATGATGATCATTACAAGCAATCAAGATGGGCTTGTTTGCTTATTGCAGATACGTTAAGCAGCTGTAATTGCAGCGCCGGGCACAGGGGCTTTTCTGTAGAGATTACATGCAACAGAAGAGGATGATTCAACAAGGTTTAATGCTACAACTGTCAGGAGGCCCAGTTCGCTCTGCTCTTATGTAACGTACAGAAAACAGAGTTAGTTTAAAGCTGCTGTTCAACACATTCATTAGTTTCAATAATGTATGCAGTATTTAAAGTAGTAGAGCTGAAGACCTTTTCATTTAAATTATTCAATATAAAAAGGGCTTATCATTAATGTCCTCCTTGTGATGTGGTCTCTTAAATATAATAATTGTTAATGGCCTTGTTTTGAATTTCAATTAGCATCTTCTGTCTTTTTATGACCTCATTAAATGGTGTGTTTGCACTAGTTTACATGTGTTGAATTAACATTTTATATGTAAAGCACTTTGATTTGCAGTTCTTTAATGAAAAGTTCACAACAAATAACATAAGTAATCATTTTCATTATTATTATTATGTTATACAATAATACTATTAAAACTACTCCTACTATTACTTCTTCTTAAGAATATATTTTTTGTTTTAAAGTGAACTTTTTCATACAAGCGAGTATTATTAATATGTTTTTTTTACATCAGATATAATTGTTATCACTATTGAACTTTAACCGGTATATATAGTTTACACAGACGTGGAAGAAGTACTCAGATCTTGTACTTGAGTAAAAAGTAGAAGTACTCAGATCTTGTACTTGAGTAAAAGTACTCAGATCTTGTACTTGAGTAAAGTAGAAGTACTCAGATCTTGTACTTGAGTAAAAGTAGAAGTACTCAGATCTTGTCCTTGAGTGAAAGTAGAAGTACTCAGATCTTGTCCTTGAGTGAAAGTAGAAGTACTCAGATCTTGTCCTTGAGTGAAAGTAGAAGTACTCAGATCTTGTACTTGAGTAAAAGTAGAAGTACTCAGATCTTGTCCTTGAGTGAAAGTAGAAGTACTCAGATCTTGTCCTTGAGTGAAAGTAGAAGTACTCAGATCTTGTTCTTGAGTGAAAGTAGAAGTACTCAGATCTTGTACTTGAGTAAAAGTACCAGAGTGTAAGAATACTCTGTTACAGTAAAAGTCCTGCATTCAAAATGTTCCTCAAGTAAAAGTAGAAAAGTATTATCATCAAAATATAGTGAAAGTAGCGACAGTAAAAGTAGTCGTTGTGCAGATTGGTCCATTTCAGAATAATATATCTGATATGTTTTATAATGATTGATCATGAAAGTGTTCTCAAAGCTGGTGAAGGTGCAGCTAGTCTGAATGACTTTGTAGACTGCAGGGTAGCTGGTGGATTTACTCCAGCTGGAACTAAAGTCTGATTCAACACTTGGTTAGATTTCATCATTAATCCATATCTGTAAAGTAACTAAAGGTATTAGATACATGTAGTGGAGTAGAAGTACACCATGTACCTCTGAATTGTAGTGGAGTAGTACAAAGTGGCATAACATGGAAATACTCAAGTAAAGTACAAGTATCCCAAAATTGTACTTAAGTACTTGAGTAAATCTACTTAGTTACTTTACACCCCTGAGTATTTTATAAGCATCATACTGACAAAGTCCCTCTAAATGTCACATGGCTTCAAAAAGACAGCCTCTAGCTGTTTTGCTCTGATGGCCTCGGGGTGAAAAACAGGTCCTCCTCCTGAGTGTGTTCATCAGGCTGACAGGGTGGCTGCTGCCTCTCTTTATCCGACCCCCACAAAGCCGCTGAATGTTTGTAACCTCAGAGAGTCTCCGTGACAGATTTCAGAGTCTGCTTCAAATGTCCTGCAACCCCACAGGTCAAAGGTCAGTGTGCACGGCTGACTGCTGTCACAATGGATTAGAGACAGGTTTGTATTTACTTTTGTAATAGTTTTCCTGCGGATGTTGTCCCCAGGTGATTTATTAGAACAAATCGTGTCTGGGATTACACGCTTGTGCTGTTTGATGCTGAAATAAAAACCCAATCATTACCTATATTTCATAAAAAAACATTTTTTGACAGTCTATTTGCCCAATTTGTATTTAAATGGCCTTGTTTTGTGACTCAAATGTACAGGACTTCTGAATGTCGTATATACATTTATTTTTATGAATAATATAAGCAATTATTGTTTTTTCTTGGATATCAAATCCAAGTCAAAATTGGATTTTTATTTTAAATGAGGTTGTACTAATTATGATACAAATATGTTCTTGCAATGGAGGTATTCCACACATTTGCATACATATTAAATTCATCAATACACTATATACACATTATGCAAATGTCGACAATCGTGATAATGTTTTCTTGTGGTGTCATTTCTGTTAATCCTTAGTAACTCTGCATTAACATTGATTGACTGTCTTACTACGAGCACGTCATTCATGTTCAGCTTGTGATGTAACATTGAAGAGCCACAAATACATACCTACGTCATGCCTGCAAAGACTACACAGATATGATGCTGCCTAGTTCAAAGAAAGCTCTGAGTTTAACTGTCTTTATGATGAAATGCAATGGATCCTCATGAATATGCAATTCAATGTTATGCATAGGAAATAGGAATACATATTCATCATTACATTTTTTATTAAAAGTAACAGGTCCTAATATGATTTTGAGGTGTTCCCTTTCATGTAGTGTATTGTAAAGGTTTTAGTGCATGTAAATGGTCTGCAAAGGCTAAAATCCAAATAAAGTTTGCCCCAAACGCCTAGCTTCATCGGACTCCTTTGTTTACTTCCTGAACGTAGTGACACTACAAGTCAACACTTGCGCTTCTATTGGCTAGCGCTCCAACACATTGTACATGATAGACTAAGGGGCGGGACATGTCTAAGCGGTTGATCAATCACAACAGAGCCGGTCAGCTAACCAATCAGAGCAGACTGGGCTCTGGTTTCAGACAGAGGGTGAAAAGAGGTGCTGCAGCACAGTATGAGAAGAATAAAGAGCTTTTTGAACATTAAAGCATGGAGACATGTAGAGACACTACATACTGATATACACCTGAACATCAGCAGGAGAGGACTCTTTAAAGTAGAGACACTACATACTGATATACACCTGAACATCAGTAGGAGAGGACTCTTTAAAGTAGAGACACTACATACTGATATACACCTGAACATCAGCAGGAGAGGACTCTTTAAAGTAGAGACACTACATACTGATATACACCTGAACATCAGCAGGAGAGGACTCTTTAAAGTAGAGACACTACATACTGATATACACCTGAACATCAACAGGAGAGGACTCTTTAAAGTAGAGACACTACATACTGATATACACCTGAACATCAGCAGGAGAGGACTCTTTAAAGTAGAGACACTACATACTGATATGAACCTGAACATCAGCAGGAGAGGACTCTTTAAAGTAGAGACACAACATACTGATATACACCTGAACATCAGCAGGAGAGGACTCTTTAAAGTAGAGACACTACATACTGATATACACATGAATATCAGCAGGAGAGGACTCTTTAAAGTAGAGGACACTACATACTGATATACACCTGAACATCAGCAGGAGAGGACTCTTTAAAGTAGAGACACTACATACTGATATACACATGAATATCAGCAGGAGAGGACTCTTTAAAGTAGATACACTACATACTGATATACACCTGAACATCAGCAGGAGAGGACTCTTTAAAGTAGAGACACTACATACTGATATACACATGAATATCAGCAGGAGAGGACTCTTTAAAGTAGAGACACTACATACTGATATACACCTGAACATCAGCAGGAGAGGACTCTTTAAAGTAGAGACACTACATGCTGATATACACCTGAAAGTAATAGGGCCCCTTTAATAGTATAATGTTGTCAACTGCTACATCATTACAACACTGCATCATTTGCACTGAAGCTTTCCTATCAGCACATGGAATGGAAAGAGTGCAGTGCAGAAAGGAGAGCATATAAAAATGGCATTGGAACAATACGTGATCTGTTACATAAAGTTCTGCAGCAGCAGCGTTCATTTCTATGAGACGTACTGCAGACAAAGCACAGAATGATAATCACGGGGTAATTATCAAACTGGAAATTCCTCCCATTCTGCAGTTGTTTAACAAACACAGGCGCTCTGTGTTTTCATATTCACAGCAGGGCTTTCTCTCCTCTCATAACACTGCTTACATAGCACGATCAAAAGCTGCGGAGGGGAGATATCAAACCATGCCTGGATCTGTGTGGTGAGAGGAGTGTTCACCCTGGGGGCAAAGCACACAACCCCTCCACTTTCATCAGCAGCACAGAAACCCCTCGGAGCGCAGGCTGTCGAACAATGCTTGTGAGAAACCAACTGGCCCTCTTTCTTTAGTGGTGCCAAACGAGTAATACAGTGTCATTCTGCAGCAGGGAGCATGAATGTTTGTGATCTCTTCTTAAGAAACCTAACAAATCCGACGCAGCCCTCTGAGGTGCAGCAGACGGTTTGAAATTGTTTCCTGCCGCCTCCTGCAGTGAGTCATAACACCCTGTTGCAATGCTGCTGAATTATTGAGCCAATACAGATTATTCAGACTAGAGTGCGTGGAGCTCGGGAAAACTTAAAGCTCTGAGGAAACTTGATGAAATACTATTTTCAGATTGTATTTCTGGCAGCAGTCCCCGTGGAATTTAATGATTCACCTTCAGCGCTCCCCTGTGTTGAATGTGCCTCATCAGCGGGGAATATATACCTGTATTAAGTTTAAATGCAACACTTTACTTTTTGTGTGACACCTCCCAGTTTATCTTTAATGAGTTGACACCTCTGTACTGCATTTCTTTGACATTAAAGGGGCCCTATTCTGCTGATGTTCAGGTGTGTATCAGTATGTAGTGTCTCTACTTTAAAGAGTCCTCTCCTGCTGATGTTCAGGTGTGTATCAGTATGTAGTGTCTCTACTTTAAAGAGTCCTCTCCTGCTGATGTTCAGGTGTATATCAGTATGTAGTGTCTCTACTTTAAAGAGTCCTCTCCTGCTGATGTTCAGGTGTATATCAGTATGTTGTGTCTCTACTTTAAAGTGTCCTCTCCTGCTGATGTTCAGGTGTATATCAATATGTAGTGTCTCTACTTTAAAGAGTCCTCTCCTGCTGATGTTCAGGTGTATATCAGTGTGTAGTGTCTCTACTTTAAAGAGTCCTCTCCTGCTGATGTTGAGGTGTATATCAGTATGTAGTGTCTCTACTTTAAAGAGTCCTCTCCTGCTGATGTTGAGGTGTATATCAGTATGTAGTGTCTCTACTTTAAAGAGTCCTCTCCTGCTGATGTTCAGGTGTATATCAGTATGTAGTGTCTCTAATTTAAAGAGTCCTCTCCTGCTGATGTTCAGGTGTATATCAGTATGTAGTGTCTCTACTTTAAAGAGTCCTCTCCTGCTGATGATCCTCTCTGCTCTGATTGGTCAGCTGGCCAGCTCTATTGTGATTGGTCAACTGCTTAGAGATGTCCCGGCCCTTAGCCTATCACGTACAATGTGTTGGAGTGATGGCCAATAGAAGAGCGAGTGTAACATAAAGATGTCACTATGTTCCGGCAGTTAATAAAGGAGTTCAATGGAGGGAACACAGGGATTTTAGCCTTTGCAGAACATTTACATCAGGGTGTCAAACTCAATTTCATCGCGGGCCACATCAGCATTATGGTTGCACTCAAAGGGCCGGTTGTAACTTTAAGACTATATAAAATACATGTATAAATATATAAAATAATGTATTATTCAATTCAATTCAAAACCTTTATTTATCCAGATGATGATGATCAATGATCTCTTTTTCAAGGGAGACCTGCAGCAGTAGGTTCCACAAGAAGACATAAAAACATAAACAACAGAACAACAAAAGGACATCATACAGCAACATGTACAGGGATTACAATTTACATATTTAACCACATGTACAGGTCCCAACAGCATCTGATTGTGTACCATCCAACTGAGCTTTAAAAACATGTAGTGGTACCAGATTGGTAATTGTCCATTCTTTTTGCAGACTGTTCCAAGTTAGTGGAGCTGCACATCTAAAAGCTTTCTTCCCTAAGACAGTCCTAGCACTTAAATGATTGCCTCTGCATTGGATTATTATCGGATAGGGTAATAACTTCATAATTAACTACGTCTGAAAGCAGACGTCTAGGGCAAATAATTGCAAGACTCTTCACTGAGAATGTCACAAAATGATTTAAAAAGAAAAGCCAAAGTGACATTTTGAAAAAAAGTAACATTTTTTAAATTCTGAGAAAAAAGTCAAATTTGAGATGCATTGTGGGACATGTAGTTTATGGGCAACATGCTTCTGTAAATCGGCCTGTAACCGTATAATACACATATTATATTCTTTGCAAGCTCTTGTGGGGCCACATTAAATGCAGTCACCGGCCGGATTTGGCCCCCGGGCCTTGAGTTTGACATCCCTGATTTACATGCACACAAAACTATATATCACACACTAGAGGGAAGGGAAAACCGCAAAAAGCAGAATAGAGCCTCTGTAAGGAAACTCTCCCCCAAATCAGGTCCTCATTCAAAAATGTTGTTGACAAGGCAGGAAAAGTGGCTTGTATGCAAATTCAATTACAAAAATAAAATAAAATAGATAACAGCATCATCGTCACACAAAAATAACCACACATGGTTGTTGTTGTTGCTAAGCGACAGTCCCGTCAAGCAACCAAAGCAGCCCCTAATGTAGAGAAGCTGCGCAGAGCTCAATGCAGCGATCAAGTAAACAGGAAAATAAATCTTTATTTATATAGTGTATAAATTCACCGCCTCCGATGAATGGGAGTCGGAGGCGGTGTGTTCAGTATGGAACTCCACACTTTATTATCAAAGAACATTCAGACAGGTTAAGACATTAGCTTATTACTTGTTGTGAAGCTAGCATGAATGAACCTAGCTTCCGGTGCCCTCTTTCACGGGTTCGTGTTGCAACACAATAACCAGAGGTGAATTATGTCCTATCACGTGGCACCACACAAGCCCCCCCAGAATTCACATGTAAAGAAAGTCTGTGCGGCGGGGAGGAACGACGCGCCGACCCCCACGACTCCTGAGCACGGGAGCCGGAGAAGCGACATCCGCCTGCACGGCCCCCGGAAGAGGAGGGACCGGAACAACAGGTCCTAAATCCGTGACAGGGGTCACAGCCGGGGGTCGTCCCTGTCGTGGAGGTCGAGCCAGCACCACCGGCTGGTCTAAGTCCAGGTGAGCAGCCTTCACCGGTCCACCGAGACGTGCTCGGCCTTGCCACCCAGGTCGACCACCAGGTGCTTGTCCCCGTGCTCCAAGACCCGGAAAGGCCCATCGTAAGGGGGCTGCAGGGGGCCTCTGTGCGCATCGTGCCGGATTAACACGTGCCCCGCCATGCGGAGCTCTGCGGGAACCCGGGACACCTGAGTACCGTGCTGAGTAGTAGGGATCGGAGCAAAGGCCACAGCGGCGTCCTGCAGGAAAGCCCGCTGGGCCGACGCCGACCAGCGAGCCGATGCGTTAGGGAGGAAATCCCCAGGAACCCTCAGCGGCTGACCGTATACCATCTCAGCCGTAGAGCACTGCAGGTCTTCTTTAGGCACAGTCCTCAGGCCCAGCATCACCCAGGACAGCTTGTCGACCCAATTCCCGTCCGTAAGGCCGGCCTTGAGGGCCGCCTTCATGGAGCGATGGAACCGCTGAGGGTGATAAGCGGTAGTCCTGTGCAGCTTAACCCCCAGACCACTCGCACGGCGTTCCAGAGCTCGGACGTGAACTGTGAGCCTCTGTCCGAGGAAATGTCTGACGGGGTGCCAAAACGACACACCCACGTCGCAATGAAAGCTCGGGCAATGTCCGCGGCTGACGTTGACACGAGAGGAACCGCCTCCGGCCAACGGGTCGTCCTGTCCACCATGGTGAGGAGGTAGGAAAAGCCCTGAGAGGAGGGCAACGGACCAACCAGGTCGATGTTGACGTGGTCAAACCTCCTCTCAGGCACCAGGAAACGCTCCAAAGGGGCCTTCATGTGGCGGTGCACCTTAGCGCGCTGACAAGCCACGCACTCACCAGCCCAAGTCCTCACGTCCTTTTTCAGCCCATGCCAGACGAACTTCGCGGCCACCAAGCGCACCGGAGGCTTAACGCCGAGGTGTGACAGTCCGTGCACTGCCTCGAACACAGAGCGCCTCCAGCTGGCGGGAACGACTGGCCGCGACAGGCCCGTGGAAACGTCACACAGGAGGGTAATGCCCGCGTCGCCGAACACCACGTCCTCCAAGCGCAGCCCCGCGCCCTCCACCTTCAGAGCCTGGACGCCGGGATCTGTGACCTGGTCCGCCGCCATGCGAGTATAGTCCAGGCCCAACTGGACGGCACCGATGACGACTCTGGAGAGGCAATCAGCAACCAGGTTCGACTTGCCAGCCACGTGCTTAATGTCCGTAGTGACAGCCGCTGCTGACGTGCCGACCAAGGCTCCGCCACTTTTGTCATGGCGAAGGTGAGCGGCTTGTGGTCAAAGGCGCTGTACCTGCGTTCTCTGGGTGTCAGCTGACGGCTGAAAAAGCCGAGCGGCTGCCAAGCGCCCTCCACCCACTGCTCGTGCACTGCGCCGACCGCGTAGTCCGACGCGTCCGTGGTGATGGAAATGGGAGCCGTAGATGATGGGTGTGCCAGCAAAGCCGCCTGAGCCAACGCGGTCTTGACCTCAGCAACGCTTCAAACAGCGGCCGCATGATGTGTACGGCCGCTGATTTAGAGTACTGGCACCTTTTTTATATTCCAATTCAAGCACTGGGCGCAGCAATCTAACGGAAGTGTAGTACCGCCGTTTGGCCACAACGAATACAACGCACTTCCTGGGGGCTTGGCTTCAACCTACAGCACAACACCGGGTCTGAAGTCGAAAAGTCCATTTAGCTTAGGAACCTTCCTAGGAGTGAAATTACCCGGAAGTCCCTCAGTGGCAGCCATGATAAGTGCCGTTCGAATTCTCTACATGATAGGAAAGGAGGTTTCAAACTTCCTTTATAAACTCCTTTAGCTTAGGAACCACTGGACCTCCCTCACCGAAAGGAGAGTAGAAAATGCTGCCCCACAATGCCTTGCAGCCGCAGCATTTGCCGTCACACAACAGTCGGCCGTTCACGGAAACAAACGATTATGACGGAGAAATTATATCATGAAAGTTACGGTGCTTATTAAGCTTTTTAAAACGTATGTGGTAAGTTGCCAAAGTGCTTTGTTTTGAACGTTCATCAGTATTATAATCAAAGAGAGAAATATGATCAAATAAAGTCAACATTTCACAGTCTTTACTGAGCTTCCCTTGGTGAAAAAAAATTGCGGGATTGACCAATCAGATGAGGCTCACGTCATGCCTCACAATCCAATCAAATTGCATCAACTTCAGTTCGTACTGTAACTGTCATCACCGCCCTCAAAAAGTAGCAAGCAACTGAAGCAAGTGCAATTATGGAGGGTGGAGATTTGGAGTATTTCATCAAAAATAATTTTACTAAACTTCCGCTACAGCAGCAACTAAAATTAAAATCTGATGACAGGCCAATGCCCAAACTGGAGCGGTGTACAGAGAGGAAAAAAGGAGCGAATCGGACGTAAACTTTAAATAATAAACAGCGGATTCCTAACATTAGACATTTCATGTGGCCGGACTGGGTCAGTTTCCAGGGCTGAATTTTAGTCCCAGTCCGCCTCTGCTGAGATTTAAACATGTCTGACTTCAAAAGAGCATAAATACAAATATTTATTGGGCACTACTTATGTGTACATATCTGCCTCAATCTCCAAGAGGGCTTGTGCAGCTGCCTATCATCTATTCCAACTCACAAATCATGTAGAGAACTGGCCTGTTAACAGTTTCCACAGATTCCCAACTGTGTAATCGTGCCCTTGTCCTCCCCATAATCCCACATTGTGCTCCATGTTTGCGTTGCAATATAAATACAACAGAAGATTCTCCTCTCACGGCAGGCCGCACACGAAAGCTCATGCAGGAAGACAGCAGTCACTTAAGACTAACTACATAATAAATGAATGTGTGCGTCACTTATTCAAGGACACACCCGGGGAGCAGCGACTGCCTGCATTGTAAGGCAAGGCAAGGAATAGATACAGCATAAACACATTATTAAATGGCATTTAAAAACAGGCATAAAAGATAATGAAATAAATAAACAAACACAGCAGGTACAGAATACATGAATAAAAGGCAGTGTGAGTATGAACAGCTCAATTAAAAGCAGCTAGATATGTTTTTAGTCTGGATTTGAAAATAGGAAGTGTTTCATTGGACGTGCACGATTCGGGCAGTTTGTTCCAGATTGTGCATTTCAAGGTAATAACCCTTTGGCATTGGGAACAGAAAACACACGTATTTAAGGTGCAGCTGGGACTGGAGCATTTTTTGAGGTTCGGGATAATAGAGTTGGCCAACTGTCAGTGTCACGCTTAATTGACCTAAAACGTGAGTTGAATTGACTTATTTAAAAAGGTCACTTATTATGCAAAATCCACATTTTCATGCTATTTATACATAATTGTGTGTCCCCTCACAAGTTCGACAAAGAGTATAATAGTGGACCCTGATGTGATCGCGTGATTCCTTCCCATTATTGCTGTGAGCTAGATAGTAAACCCTGAGCAGGTTTCGTCAAATGGATGCATGTGCGTGTTCTCAAGTTAGTGAGGTTGTTTACTAATTTGCATGTGTTTTGGAAAAGTACAGCACGTTTCTCCTAACGGTGAAAGTGTGTTGTTCCGTTGTGGCGCGTTTTCACCTGTCGGTCTGTTTATGTTTATTTAGGATCCCCATTAGCTCTTGACAAAAGCTACTCTTCCTGGGGTCTGACACTTAAAACAATGCAACAATAATACAAGACATAAGTCCTGACATCCTTAACAACAATCTCATCCACGTTCAATATCAAACTCAGGTCACCGTATACATCACGTATTGTGATGTTGAAAAGAAGACAATATCTCAGTTATATCAAGAAATGAACTTCCGTATATATGTTTAATGGCATCACCATGTCAACCATCCGGTGTCCATCATATCCCCAGCCAAGCAGGTGTTGCATCTCAAAAGACATTGGGTAGATGTCAAAGCAAAGCATGCATATTTAATCTTAATGAGCCAAATGCTGGAGAAAGACGGCTAACGTCAAGCTAATTATCCTGCCGATCCGCAGCGATACAGACAGTCCATGGACATATCTATCCTGAGGGCTTTGTTCTCCGACAGTGACAGAATGAAGTTAACATCTAGTTATCTACCTGCCTTGATATCATCATGAACAGATAAAGAACATATTTAATTAGATTTGTGTTGTAGTCTGTTTGTATGCTGCTAATTAGGTCAGAAAACCAACACGACAATGCACAGCCAAAACATAAAAGCCTCTGTTTGTGTGTACACCACCTGAGAGGGTTTCTTTCTTTGTTTAGTTCTCCCCTCCTAACCCTGTCAACACAACCTTTTCTAATGAGCAGGCCGCAGGGAGGCTGCAGCGAAGCCTCCTCAGAGTGGATTGCGGTGGTTAGGCTGTCTCCCGAGGGTGCTTACATCCACACTGTCAGAGAGTCACTGCGACTTTGTTGTCAAGGTCAAGCAAAGGAGTCAGGTGGGATGGCTCACTGAGGGGAGAGCAACTGTCCTCCATCCGTCACGCCACCGTGCAGCTCCACTGTGGCGACATGCGGCCGCTGAGGCTCAGCCGTGTCACCGTGAGAAGGACACAGGTGTCATTTAGCAGCTTTGTGGATTTTGTAACATGTCACAGTGTTGGCAGGGGCTCAACCCAGGTGCTCCAGTTTCCTCACCTGCTCTAAAAGGCATGAAAGATAAAGAACGACTAAGGTCAGATGAGGGAACTAAAAATGTGACTGAATACTGGAGACATTTAAAGGTCCCCTATTACAGTGTTTTTCATCAATATATCACAGGTCTCAGATATATACAGAACATGTCTCTGAAGTGTTTGGCTCCAAACACCCAACAGATTATTGCAGCATTACCCATAATCCCCTCTGTTTCAGCCCTGTTTCAAAAGTGCTGATTCTCTGTCTGTTACTTTAGATGAAAATAAGGAGCCCCTCCCCACGCCCCTCTGAGAGACATTTGGTTACAAAGAACTCAATGGTGCTCTAGGAGGAGATTCAGGTGATAAGGGGGGGGGGTTACCTTGGTTGCTGATTGGCTAATGGTTACACAAGACAAAACATCGTTATGACATCATAAAGTGGCCAAAATCTGATCAGCTCATTTTCAGACAGGTTTTTATAGAAATTGATCAAAAAGAGAGAAAATCTTTGTTCCTGAAACTTTCAGAGTCTCTTTCCACAGAGGGGACACATGTTGATGTAGAAGAGACATGAAGAAGAGGGGACACATGTTGATGTAGAAGAGACATGAAGAAGAGGGGACACATGTTGATGTAGAAGAGACATGAAGAAGAGGGGACACATGTTGATGTGGAAGAGACATGGAGAAGAGGGGACACATGTTGATGTAGAAGAGACATGAAGAAGAGGGGACACATGGTGATGTAGAAGAGACATGAAGAAGAGGGGATACATGGTGATGTAGAAGAGACATGAAGAAGAGGGGACACATGGTGATGTAGAAGAGACATGAAGAAGAGGGGACACATGGTGATGTAGAAGAGACATGAAGAAGAGGGGACACATGTTGATGTAGAAGAGACATGAAGAAGAGGGGACACATGTTGATGTAGAAGAGACATGAAGAAGAGGGGACACATGCTGATGTAGAAGAGACATGAAGAAGAGGGGACACATGTTGATGTAGAAGAGACATGGAGAAGAGGGGACACATGGTGATATAGAAGACACATGAAGAAGAGGGGACACATGTTGATGTAGAAGAGACATGAAGAAGAGGGGACACATGTTGATGTAGAAGAGACATGAAGAAGTGGGGACACATGTTGATGAAGAAGAGACATGAAGAAGAGGGGACACATGTTGATGTAGAAGAGACATGAAGAAGAGGGGACACATGTTGATGAAGAAGAGACATGAAGAAGAGGGGACACATGTTGATGTAGAAGAGACATGAAGAAGAGGGGACACATGTTGATGTAGAAGAGACATGAGGAAGAGGGGACACATGCTGATGTAGAAGAGACATGAAGAAGAGGGGACACATGTTGATGTAGAAGAGACATGAAGAAGAGGGGACACATGCTGATGTAGAAGAGACATGAAGAAGAGGGGACACATGTTGATGTAGAAGAGACATGAAGAAGAGGGGACACATGCTGATGTAGAAGAGACATGAAGAAGAGGGGACTCATGTTGATGTAGAAGAGACATGAAGAAGAGGGGACACATGTTGATGTAGAAGAGACATGAAGAAGAGGGGACTCATGTTGATGTAGAAGAGACATGAAGAAGAGGGGACACATGTTGATGTAGAAGAGACATGAAGAAGTGGGGACACATGTTGATGAAGAAGAGACATGAAGAAGAGGGGACACATGTTGATGTAGAAGAGACATGAAGAAGAGGGGACACATGCTGATGTAGAAGAGACATGAAGAAGAGGGGACACATGTTGATGTAGAAGAGACATGAAGAAGAGGGGACACATGTTGATGTAGAAGAGACATGAAGAAGAGGGGACACATGCTGATGTAGAAGAGACATGAAGAAGAGGGGACACATGTTGATGTAGGAGAGACATGAAGAAGAGGGGGGACATGATGTAGAAGAGACATGAAGAAGAGGATTTTGCATAATAGGTGACCTTTAAAGCATTGTGTCAAAGTGAAGCCATCTAGTACTTGTGGCTCTCAATGTCTGCAGAATGTGAAGTTTTCAAACAGTCTTTTTCTTGTCAGACCTTTTTCTGCAAAATATTGATACAGCAAAAATGCAACCAAATATATAGTATATAATAATAATGCTATAAAAACTGCAATATTGACTATTGCAATATTTAAAACGCAGTAAACGCAATATTTGGTCAATGCAAAATATGTGAAAAATATGTGAAAATATCATTTAATATGAATTATTGCACTCTGTAGCATTTTCTCTAAACCTATCCGAGTTTCGTTGACTTAATGGTTTAACAGCGTCCCCCATGTGGCTTTGTGATGCAAGTCTTATATAAAATATATTTAACTTTGACATTCAAGGTACTTGTGTTGCCAACATGTATTCTGGATCGTGGGTATTAAAGCATCTCACGTATGGAACGGCTGTATCCATGGCTTTCATTATGCGAGCCTCTCTCACAGCGTGTCATTGGGCAATATGCCTCACAAGCTGTTTCCAGGCAATTAAGAATATAACAGCTAATACTTTACTGTAGCTCCCATTACAGCTATATCTCAGCAGTGATATCTAGAGAAAAGAAGATGCTTACTGTGGGAAAAGATAGAGTGTCCCAGTAGGCAAGCTTCCATAACTAGCACAATAGTGAGAAAGATAAGCCAGCTCTAATTAGCCCAACAGAGGAACCTTTAAGGGCTGCATCAGAGCCAGGAGCTGAATACATACGTATAAATCCAATAGAGAAAAGTAAATTCCTTTCATTGTGAAGTGCCCTGAGCTGCAGCACTCCTCTACAGTGTGTGAAAGCCTGGATACACCTATTCAATTGGCTGATTAAAGTCATACCGGGCAGTGCTCCTGACAGCTGAGCTGCAGCAGAAAGAAGATACAAGTCTCAAGTCTGTGGCATCAAGTTTCAAAACACCGCTATTTCTTTCTCCAAAGACGATGAAGGCTGCACACATGCATCAAGAAAAGGAGTCCGTATCCAAACTGAAAATGTTTTCATTTAACAATGAGGCTGCTACTTTCCCGCGTGATGAAGCCGAGGCGCCTTTGAGTGATTTACTCTGTGCGCTGGATGCTGTTCGGCGGCCTGCAGAAGATCACTCTAAAGCACAGGAGTCATCACCCGCCTACCTGCGTCTCTGCTCAAAGAGCATTCAGATGTCTTTCATGTCCCTCCCCCACTGAACACTAAAAGTCATCTCCCAATGTCAGGAACTCTTGTTTGTGCCTCGTGTAGAACGATAGGTTTGACACATTATTATATCTATTTTTAACATTTTGTCTGAAGCAGCAGCAGTCTCTCTGCAACACACTGTGGAAAGTGATGGCAGTTGGAGGGTGTTTCTCAATGTCGAGTACGCTTGCTTGGTAGCACTTGTCTTCCGAGCGTCTTGCTTCAGAAGCGAGACAAGAATCCTTCCTGGCATTCGGAAAACGAAGAGTGGAACAGGCGAGCAAGTGTGCGTCATATGAGACATTTTCCGCCACAGATTTGGGGATATTGGTCCGTGTGCAAAGCATTGTGGGGATTTTAAGACCGGAGTCTACACATGTGCAGCCTCGAATTTCTCGCTACGAAGTACGCCGGGCTCAGGATGCTGGACGTTGGAACAGTCCTTCGGTGGCACTCGATGACGTAGTATGCTTGAAATAGTGGCTCTGGAGCAGCCTTACTCGACATTAAGAAACACCCAGTCGCAGTTTTTCCTGAATAATAAGTACGGTTTTACTTCCTGTCGGGATCCTGATCACCATTAATGACCGCCTCGCTGCACATTATTCTGTGTTTTACTACCTTCTTAAAAACCCAACAACTTCACTGACAATATTGATTTAAAAATGATCAGATTGCTTCTGCTAAAAACTAAAATAGCCCGTTCCAATGGCATTAACTGCAGCAACAACAACAAATGAGTCCCCCCTTAATAAAACATAAAACAAACAGAGCATTTTAAGTAGAGCTAAATGAAACAGTAATACATTCAAATGTAAAGCAGGTTTGGTCAGTGTTTGTTTTGAAAAATGAGTGGGGATGAAGTAATAATTGGTACTATCTCATTTAAGTCAAATTGTGTTGCCAATTAATTTCTTGGTTTCATGAAATCTTAAATGTAATGTAATTTTACCCTCACTCATCCTGTTAAAAAAAGAAAGATTATACAAAAATAAATACATTTTAAAGGTCCCAGTCATGCTTTTCCGGTTATTACCCGTCCCCTTGTGAGTTATGAAGGTTTTCTGCATGTAAACGGTCTGCAGAGTCACAAACCCTCAAAGTACACCCTGTAGCGAGTAAAACTCTAACACAGAACAGACCTGTCTATGCTGCCCCAGAACGCCTCGTTGGACATTTCTCTTTTTCTTCCTGGTACAGTGACGTGCCCATACGCAAATGGACCCATTGGTCCAACCAATCCGCCGTTACATTACGTCCGTGGAGCCGTTACGTTAAGTCCGTGGATTGGTCCAAATTGACCAATCCACGGACTTCCTCACACACACTCAATCTTTTCTCAGCTGCAGCTCTGCCGATTTCTCCTCCCTGAGACGGCGGGACGCGGCAAGGCGGTAAATCTATTCTAGTAGATCTCAACAATGGAATTATGATCAGTAGAAATGGCCATGACATGGGACATTTAAAACAATTAATTATATGTCAGTTTTAGTCCAACCTGTTGTACGTAGAGTCAATTCCTTCCCGCGTTGAACTCTGCCTCCGTTCCTCTGGAGGCTGATAGAAAGGATTGCTGCTCATCTCTCTTCCCCTGCGTTCACAGAGGACACATGATGGATGATTGACAGTCCAGATGCTGCTCTTCCTCTCAGGGGGGCAACTAATAGAAAGGAGGCAAGTGGGGCGCTGCCAAAAGCCCTTAAGTACAAAATCAAAGGGCAAAAAAAACTCAGGAGTGATTGTTTTAGCTTCCTCTTTGTCTGTTATAATTCAGACATGTTGCGGGACGAGGGAGATGCTGAAGGGAATTCAGAGGGTATGCCGTGTATTTACTCATTAACCAAATAACTGTGTATCACATACTGTCAGAAATCTGAGTGCACACTTGTTATAGCTACTTCTTTGGTAGGCTTGTGATTTCCACGATAATAGCCAACGCATGCATATTTAATAAGCATCACCTGCTCTGAATAAAATATGATGTGAAACACTCTGATCATAACATCCTCTTGTTCTGTTTCTGATGGCTGAAGTCTAAACTGTTTTTTTCGAGCAACATCACAATTTGTGTATGTGTCACCTGCAACAGTAAGTGGTATAAATGTACATTTCTGTTGCAGCTTTATAAGATTAAGACCGTGAGAGTCAAGGATACGCTTTTGTGTAACTTTATGCAATGTTATTCTCAACCTACACACAGCAACACCAACACAAGCCAGGCCAATGTACCTGCAGTATATCTCTCATTTACTGTCTAACATTACTCTTCAACCTACAGAGAAATGTGCCCTTTTAAAAAAGAAGGAAAACCGAACCTCACAGTAATCAAACACTGAGAAAGACCTACAGGACTAAAGTGATAACAGACAGTAGCGTCAACACAAATGATTTCAGATGAGCACTTGGAGGCAGTGTGGAGTGAAAGTGACCAGATCAATTCCCAATGACATAACTGCAGCAAGGTCAAGGGTGAACAGAAGAGAGGACGATGGAAAACAAGAGACCTGGGGTGTTGGATTGGATAAAACATGGGAGGTTGATGTGACTTGTTCATGGCCTTGTAAGGAAGCGGCAGAAGACAACAGGGGAGTTAGAAATATCGCCCAAAGCAGTGGACAGCAGATATCAGGGCAGGGGTCACAGAACGCAGTCTCAGTGCTCTAATGTCGGCTTCTCGTGGTGACAGGATGCGGTTGGAGCCCTATTTCGGATGTGTTTTAGGGGACAACTTGCAGGCTTGAGAGATTGTCTCTCAACCGTAACTTGGAGTGTGTGTGTGTGTGTGTGTGTGTGTGTGTGTGTGTGTGTGTGTGTGTGTGTGTGTGTGTGTCAGGCACAGCGGTCCTGCATATTTCAAGTCTCTTCAGTAGCGATCAAGGGGTAGGGGACCGCCACAGCTAGTTGGAAAGAGCTACCTATAGATGCTACATTAGCACAGGGGTAGCCATTTGGATTGAAAGATACAACTACCAATAACATATCTATGTAACGGGGAGTGTTTCAACCCAAATGCTGCACACAGGAAACTGGGAACAGTTCGTAGTGATATTTAATTCTAAAACTCAGCTGGTAAAGGGCAGGGCGAAGATGGGTACGATATACATTATATTTCCAGTCCAAGTCCAAGCAGACAGACCAGTAAATAACAGGCAGAGGATCGGAAAACCAGTAGGTAATTGTTGGATGCAAAAACACTAAATAGCCACAGGCAGACAGGAACCAGAGGCAGATCACATTATCAGAGGCTGGTGGTTTTACCGGGCATCAGACGAGGAATGCAGGTCAGAGGCAGGCAGCTCGACAACTGGATATTTATCTGGAACAAAGTGCAGGAGAGTTTTGAATGAAAGGTGAGGAACAATTAGCTGGGAGCACAGGTGAGCTGATGAGGTGGGAGTGGCTGATTACTGGGGTGCAGCAGGTAGGGAGAGAAGCAGACTTGTGACTCAAGTTTCAAAAATAAATCTGGTTGCTGTTATGAACCGTTCTGCACATTGGAAAGCTGCTAAACTAGCAACACGTTTAATGACAGGATGAATCGTATCCTATTAAGAGCATTATATGCAGGTTCCTATGTTTGAAACAAAGGATTCAAAAGATAAGTTTAAGTCACATCTCCTCTCAATGTTTCCACGTGTGGACGGCCTTAAAGCAGCAAAGACACAGTGCACATTAAAGGCTGAAGGAATAAGTCTAGGTTTAGACTATATATCAGATAAAGACAAGCACACCTTGTTCAAAGATATTTGAACCATTAAGCAAGAAACAAATCTGTACACCATGGTAAGACAATACGTAGCAGTAGCTTATCCTATAAAACACATGTGAATGTAAGGTACTAACGGAGTCTGTAACGTTAACAGATTGATAAATCAATTTGAATGTAAACAAATGGTTAATTGCACATAAGTGTTGATGGCAAGTATTTGTATTGCAAAATGTTTTTTTTCGACTACTTCACTTGATGATGTCTCACTTCCGTTTTACAGCTTTAAAAAAATACTTAAAACTCAAATCTGAAAAAAAAGATTTGCATTTACCAGTGGGATAGGAACTAATAAATACTAATAGTGTGTGTGTGTGTGTGTGTGTGTGTGTGTGTGTGTGTGTGTGTGTGTGTGTGTGTGTGTGTGTGTGTGTGTGTGTGTGTGTGTGTGTGTGTGTGTGTGTGTGTGTGTGTGGGGCCTAGCATTTCTATACTTGTGGGGACATAAATCTGTTTACACAGTCAGGTGTGGGGACTCGCCTCCCTTATGGGGACAAATTGGAGCTCCCCATGAGGGGAATCATTAATTTTAGGGTGAAGACTTGGTTAGGATTAGGATTAGGGTTAGGGTAAGGTTAAGGTTAAGGGTAAGGTTAAGGTTAAGGGTTAGGCATGTGTTGGTTATGGTTAAGGTTAGGATAAGTCTCCAGGAAATGCATGTAAGTCAATGTAATGTCCCCTGAAGTGATGTATACATGGTATGTGTGTGTGTGTGTGTGTGTGTGTGTGTGTGTGTGCGCGTGTGTGTGTGTGTGTGTGTGTGTGTGTGTGTGTGTGTGTGTGTGTGTGTGTGTGTGTGTCCCATACTGCAGCTAGCCTCCAGGCAGAGGTAGCATCCTGTTAGGGCCAACATGTCATGGTTGAGGTCAAATCCAACCCAAAAATATCATCCATCTAACATGGAGAGCATTTCAGGTGCATGGCGTAGAGTTCTTATTATTTTTTTTGTATGTCTAATTTACCGGGAGATAGCTTATCAAAGATGGCATCACAACGCAGAGCTTAAAGGGAAACTCCACTGATTTCAGACATCAAAGTGTGTTTACAGGTCTCTGGGAGTACTACTGGATATATGGGAAAAGTAGTTTAAAGGCTTGTGTAGCTCCAGTGGGAGCGGCATGAAGTCTGACAAATTGCCTCGAGTCATTTCACTTGAGTCAGCGTCAAGAGGGGCAGAAGACTACAAGTTTGAAAATGTAAAAAATCTGTAGGTGTAGAGATATAACGAAGTGAGCTTTCCAGACCTCTGTAGGCTGCTCCTCGTCCGTGTTTGAGGCTAGCAGCTCGAGGCTACGTTTGCATTATTATGTAGGTGCCAGAATTTGACAGCATAGAGCAATGCATGGATGAAAACACATATCATCTCTGGGTTTGCTTGCAGTGGCTTTGATTCTTCAGGTAGTGGTGAGTTTGAATTTATTTTAAGTAGAGCTCTGCTACAGAGAATTAGCAAAGTACCCCGGGGAAATTCATGCTGTGATTTGTTCTACGTCTTTAAGTAAAGATATTGAAAATCGTACTCAGCAGCATGGTTGAGAAGCATCACCTGGGGATACAGGGGGCATAAAGCTTAAAGGCATGGGCAGTGGTGGTGAAATAATTTGTTGTTAGGTCTCGGGGATGTAATTATCACAAGCCCCACAGCGGGACCAGCTACTAACAAGCCTTACTGAATGCCTTAGGCTGGCAACAGAACAAAAGTGAATAAATGCAGGCCTGACCTGAACCCAGAGTCACTCCCCTCCTTCCCCTCTGAGCTCCTCTTCGTGTGTCACCTACCATGCACTGAGTTAGATGTTGGTTTCAGTTCATTCAGGTTAACAAGTGGATGTAAACTAAACCAAAAAACTTCAGGGATGTCATTCATTGTCCATCAACACAAGAGCTTCTTGCTACCAGCAGCTCACCACTCTCTTTTTTCCTCCACTCTGCCCTCGGACAGGCTCATATTCGGTAAGATTCGCCTCCTTAAAGTTTGGCAACCACTCTACAGAACAAATGACAAGCTGTGTCCACGATAATAGGATGTTCCAGAGCGAGGGTGGCTCCAGGTGCAAACTGCAGAGAAAACGCTGACAGTTGTGTGCTTGAGAACATTGCTGGTACACGATCAGAGACTATAACGCTCCACTTGGGCGCTTGATGGTGGTGCAACACTGACCTAAAGCAAAACCCTTGGCAACAGAGGCTGCATGAGAGGAATGACTAATAGCCCATGTTCGTCTTAACGTTGGATTCCTGCTTTTCCCTGTCTGCATGCTTACTTCGTATAGAAAGCCATAACAGCCACAGAGACATGTGTCAGGGTTGCTATGCAGTGAAGTCACGTCCTCAGAGACAACATGTCACAAGCCATTGAAAGCCTCGAGTCAAATTGAAGCCTTGATAGGAAACCTTGCTGACCTCAGACAAGTTGTGCGTCAATATTAGTGGTGTCAATCGATTAAAAGATGTAATCACAATTATAATCTGTGATTGGTCAGGATATATGACAGGTTTGAAATAAATAATAAATAATACTTTTATGCATTTATGCATTTATGCTTTGTGCGGAGATAAAAACAAATACACACCTGGTGTTGTAAAAAATAATAATAATAGATAGATGGATGGATAGATAGATAGATATATATAGATGGATAGATAGATAGATATAGAGAGAGAGATAGATAGATATATATATAGAGAGAGAGATAGATAGATAGATATAGAGATAGATACAGTGGGGCAAAAAAGTATTTAGTCAGCCACCAATTGTGCAAGTTCTCCCACTTAAAAGATGAGAGAGGCCTGTAATTTTCATCCTAGGTATACCTCAACTATGAGAGACAGAATGGGGGAAAGAATCCAGGAAATCACATTGTCTGATTTGAAAGAATTTATTTTGCAAATGATGGTGGAAAATAAGTATTTGGTCAATAACAAAAGTTCATCTCAATACTTTGTTATATACCCTTTGTTGGCAATGACAGAGGTCAAACGTTTTCTGTAAGTCTTCACAAGGTTTTCACACACTGTTGCTGTTATTTTGGCCCATTCCTCCATGCAGATCTCCTCTAGAGCAGTGATGTTTTGGGGCTGTCGCTGGGCAACACGGACTTTCAACTCCCTCCAAAGATTGTCTATGGGATTGAGATGTGGAGACTGGCTAGGCCACTCCAGGACCTTGAAATGCTTCTTACGAAGCCACTCCTTCATTGCCCGGGCGGTGTGTTTGGGATCATTGTCATGCTGAAAGACCCAGCCACATTTCATCTTCAATGCCCTTGCTGATGGAAGGAGGTTGTCACTCAAAATCTCACGATACATGGCCCCATTCATTCTTTCCTTTACACGGATCAGTCGTCCTGGTCCCTTTGCAGAAAAAACAGCCCCAAAGCATGATGTTTCCACCCCCATTGTTTCACAGTAGGTATGGTGTTCTTTGGATGCAACTCAGCATTCTTTCTCCTCCAAACACGTCTAGTTGAGTTTTTACCAAAAAGTTCTATTTTGGTTTCATCTGACCATATGACATTCTCCCAATCCTATTCTGGATCATCTAATGCTCTCTAGCAAACTTCAGACGGGCCTGGACATGTACTGGCTTAAGCAGGGGGACACGTCTGGCACTGCAGGATTTGAGTCCCTGGCGGCGTAGTGTGTTACTGATGGTAGCCTTTGTTACTTTGGTCCTAGCTCTCTGCAGGTCATTGACTAGGTCCACCCCGTGTGGTTCTGGGATTTTTGCTCACCGTTCTTGTGATCATTTTGACCCCACGGGGTGAGATCTTGCGTGGAGCCCCAGATCGAGGGAGATTATCAGTGGTCTGGTATGTCTTCCATATTCTAATAATTGCTCCCACAGTTGATTTCTTCACACCAAGCTGCTTACCTATTGCAGATTCAGTCTTCCCAGCCTTCCCAGTCTTCCCAGCCTTCCCAGTCTACAATTTAGTTTCTGGTGTCCTTTGACAGCTCTTTGGTCTTGGCCATAGTGGAGTTTGGAGTGTGACTGTTTGAGGTTGTGGACAGGTGTCTTTTATACTGATAAGGAGTTCAACATAAGTTCACATAATGACATGACAGTATAAATGCTCCAAGTCTTCTACTGACTCCAAGCATTCCACCTGGTGTCGTGTGCACGAGCTCCCCTGTGAGTGGCAGATAAAGCCCAAAGCCTTTATTCAAACAGATGATCTATTTTATTAGTGATTTGTTTCATATATCATTACTATTATTTTTGAATTATCTGAAAAGTCAGTGCATTTACCAAATCTGTCTAAGAAGCTGCTAAGTTTACAATTATTAGTTAGAATTAGGTAAAGTTTGGCTTTTCAAAATACTGTGACATCACATGAACTTCACTTGTATCCAAACAACAGAGATCATCAGCACAGGCTGTTTACCAGAATACGATATGCATTGCAATCAAGAACATGAATTAAAGACATGATATGGCACAAACACAGTACAAAGGGCATGGTCATTAAGGGTGAAGATGCTGGTTATTTAACACTGCAGAGGAGAACAATTAGTGTCATGGGGTTATTAACGACTACATAGGACACAGAGGACACCACAGTGGAAGCACACTAGCCCAGAAAAAGGGTTCTATTAGAAGAGAGCTGTGATCAAGAAGTGAGCAATTAAAAGTGTAGTGATCACCCTACAGCAGTGTTTCTCAAACTTTTTCACATCAAGGACCACTTAACCAATAAAAAAACACTCACGGACCACCTAACTCCATAAATATCCAAAAACACATCGTTTTTCTAGAACAGATTACAAATCGCCTGAAAATGGTACAAACAAGTGGCAACATGTGTGATGAGGGTGTTGCGCTGGGCTATATCATGCAATCGAAAGTGAAACTTAACCTTGCTCCATTACGGAGATATTCCCGCGAGAGTGTGGAAAACTCAAATGTATTTATTTATTTCAAATGTGAAATGTTACCAATATACTCACGGACCACTAGGGGGCGCTCACGGACCACCAGTGGTCCGCGGACCACACTTTGAGAAGCACTGCCCTACAGTAAGGCAAGGCAAGGCAAGTTTATTTATATAGCACTTTTCAACACAAGGCAATTCAAAGTGCTTTACAAAAAATGAAAAACATTAAGAAAATGGCATTTACAATCAGTCATTAAAAAGAAAAGATAATAAAAGAAACATTAAAAGAAAAAATACATGGATAAAAGTTACAGTGCAGTTTAAGATGTGAATAGTTCAATTAAAAGCAGCGACAACAAGAAAAGTCTTTAGTCTGGATTTAAAAGTAGTCAGAGTTGCAGCAGACCTGCAGGTTTCTGGGAGTTTGTTCCAGATATTTGGAGCATAATAACTGAATGCTGCTTCTCCATGTTTAGTTCTGACTCTGGGGACAGAAAGCTGACCAGTCCCTGAAGACCTGAGAGATCTGGATGGTTCATCATTTAGCAGGAGGTCAGAAATGTATTTTGGGCCTAAACCATTCAGTGCTTTATAAACCAGCAGCAGTATTTTGAAATCTAGTAGGTGCTAATCCGTGCAGACACCATTAATGGGTGTCCTCCTCACTTACCTGATGCTGATCCTGATCCTACCATTGATAGCTAATAAATAGTGAAACAGGGATGGTTAAAGTAGTCAACTTGAGGCATCTCTATTAACTTTTATTTTCCTTTCTAAATTCATTCGTTTGTACACACCGATTATGGCCGCCTTTTTTCCTGGGTCCAGGGCCTCCAGCTGCTCCCCATCCCCTCGCTTTGGCCACCTAAAGTCATATTTCATAATTATTATTTTGCAAATGAAAAATGGGTAATCCTGCTGATCTGCAGCAGCTAATGTTTACATACTAATGGCCCACACTTTAGGCTCGAGTGGTTGTCCAGGGACAAATGACACTCAAGGTTCCTTGGGGGTGTTCCAAATAGACCCATACACATTTGGTTTCCAATCATACACTCTGAGTTATGGGGGTCCTTGAAATGATAACGTTTGAGAACCACTGGGCTAGGGTGTGGGACAAATTGCAGTAAGAAAATAGTTCAGTTGTTCCATTCTTAGGTGAATCAGTTTAGAAAGAAAAACACATGTGTAAACGGCCTTTCTTTATTAATGACAGGATTGATTTAAAGAGATTTTGAACAGTAGCTTTTCTTTCCCGTTGAGGTTGCTCTGAAGCAGGGTTTCAAGGGGAAATGTGCCGAGGAGGAGAGTTCACCATTGCTGTGCCAGAGGTGGTATGGATGGATGCCTTCCACGCATCTCTTTTGCAAAAGACTCCTAACCCCTTCACAATTTCAATCTGAAAAATACATCACATATAAATGTATTAGTAGGCCTACAACTTTCACAAATATATGTTATGGAATATCACAATTGATTATTAATTAACATTATAAAAACTAACATAGTTTGTATAGATCAGTAGAAAATAGTTGTCTACTGCACAAGAATGATAAAGGCACTAAATCACTGTCCTAAACTTGGTCTAACATGGGCGCGCACGGTAAGGCATCAGTTTGTTACCCATCAAAGAAATAACCACTGTCCAGATAACATTTTCACGTAACCTATACCTTAAGAATATGCATCTACTTACTGTCTCTGGAGCTTCGGTTCTCTCTGGAGCTTCGGTTCTCTCTGGAGCTTCGGTTCTCTCTCCATGGATCTGGAAATTAAACAGACATGACAAAATGTATACGGTTAACTTTCACAGTGGTAATAACTGGGAAATATGGACACAAATAACCCTTTATACGTTGTTTTATGTCTAATAGCACAAATATCCAATCTATATGTTTTCCCGCCTCCCGTCTTGAGAGCTTATAGATACATTTTTGACTTGTTACTTACTTTGTTGTTATTTCCACCATCGTCATCACCAGGCTGCTTCTTCTGAGGCTCTGCAGCTGCCACAGTATTGTGAGGCTTTTTACAAGAGAAGCAAGATGAATTAAAGGGGGATGAAACTTATGTTGTAGTTAGCTTTCTATGACATATGACCATTGATTTGATTTCCATTATGATGTAATACACATGTGAAAGCGGAGGTTCTTGGCCTGTTGGCAATGAACAATTTGGCACTGATGAGATTAGCCCTGGACAAACACACATTTGTAGACTATTGCCTCCTACAGAGTCACACCATAAAATAGGCATCCTTAGAACAAGAACAATGTTACTCACCTGCAATTGTTTTGAGGTTGCTGCACACTTGTTAGAGAAGGAAGACAGTATGTTAATTAAACAGACAAAACAGCAGGTGAATTGCCCTGATCAGCCTAACATCATAAAGATCTCCTCCTCTGATTAAGTAACAAGTCAAATAAAGTGATAGAAATAAGAGGAACTTACTCTTCCAGCAAGCGAGGCCATGTCCTCCTGCATTTGAGGACTATCTAGTGTGGGGTTGGACAGAAGGGAACAAATTAAATCACACCAATTACAATCATCAGATCACCATAGCTGGAGGCAACTTCGATGCTATTTGCATCTGAGTTGTAACATGGTCCATTGACAGCACATTTACAACACAGAAAAGTCCTATTCCATTGTATTAAACCAATACTGCAATACAATAATACTTACCCTTTATTATGAGGTCTTTCAAATGATCATTTTTCAGGGCCAAGTTTGCGTCCCTCAACTCCTGAATTGTTGTCTGGAATTGCTGCATTTTTTTCTTCTCCCACATTGAAGTGTCACACACACACACACACACACACACACACACACACACACACCATGTATACATCACTTCAGGGGACATTACATTGACTTACATGCATTTCCTGGAGACTTATCCTAACCTTAACCATAACCAACACATGCCTAACCCTAACCCTAACCCTTACCCTTACCCTTACCCTAACCCTTACCCTAACCCTTACCCTAACCCAGTCTTCACCCTAAAATTAATGATTCCCCTTATGGGGACCTCCAATTTGTCCCCATAAGGGAGGCGAGTCCCCACACGTGACTGTGTAAACAGATTTAGGTCCCCACAAGTATAGTAATGCTAGGCCACACACACACACACACACACACACACAAGTTGATTGAATACCTTAAACAGTTACTGTTATGCAGCTAAATCTAAACTTACCTTTACAACACGCAATGGATGCAGTCAGTTACCTTTTTCTTGGAAATAGGTCTCTCCTCTTCGTCCAGATGAGCCCTCTTCTTAGCAGGACCCTTCTCCTCCTCCTCTTCATCACTGTCGACGTATCGCCAATTGGGCTTGGTAACCCGTTTAGTAGTGTCAGCCTCGTCATTGGTCTCCATCTCACAGAGTACTCTTTTCAGACTCTTCTCCCATTCTGGTGCAGATAAATCAACATTAACGTGACGCAGAAGCAAACACTGTACTGCTATTTTCTGTTATGGTTGCTCGTGCCGAAATGCGTAGCTGGCTCAACATATAGTCTACAGCAGGGGTCTTCAACAGGGGGTCCGGGACCCCCAGGGTCAGTTACTACAGATCTGCTATTTTTGGCAGAGGTTTGGTGTAGAGGGGGGGGAAAATACTAAATATTGATGGCTCAAGTGGTTACATGTCTGAAAAGACACATTAATGGAACATACAGTGATGAAACTGCTGTCAGTCTATGAAGCTGTCTAAGAAATCTATGAAAATGTTTAATTTACAACACAATTTTATACAATATGTAGTGGGTGTCCCTGCTTCTTCTCTCTCTCAGCCAAGGGGTCCTTGGTCTGAAAACGTTGCCTGGTTTACAGGCTTTTGTTCATTTAAGAGTTTTTTCGTCGCCATTCAAGTAATTCTCTTCATGAAAATCTCGAACACAGTCAATCGGCAGAATGCTCCTAAGTCGTTGTCACTACCTTCTGTCCACTCCACCAAGGCAAACGTGCACATGGTGACATTAATGTAATTTAATTGGTATGTTTGTTCTGTCTGTTGTGTTTTCCTGTACCCGCGAGCGGTTGGAATAAACCTTTACATCCATGGAATAAACAGGGGATGACGTCATGAATACGCGCTCGTTGTGAGTGGCGCTTTTCTATGACATCACATTCTGCAGCGAATGTCTCTATTATTCTCTAATAATATAAAAAAACGTAAACAATTAAAGGTAACATTTAGTGAAAACTTGTGGTTCAGATGTGGTTTTAACAATAATATACAATTATCAAATATTTAATAATTTACTAATCTTAAGCGGATATAAACATCCGGTTCCGGTCCTGGGTGAAATAACTAAACTAAAAATGTTGCTTCATACAATAAAACATACCGTAATCAAACAATATTGTCTTTATACATTGAATTGTCTTTGGCAATCTGCATTGAATGGAAATAAGTAATTCATGTAGTTATATAGAACTTTGGAATAATGTGCACATTACCACATTACCTTCAAAGACCTATATGTAGCATTTTGTATGACATATATGCAAAAAGACAGATATATGAGCTATATGAGGCGTAGGAGATATATGCAAATATATGAACCTGACTTTTGCATATATGCAGCATATATTCTGCATATATTGGCCATATATTTGCCATATATGTTCGTATACTTTCTTTCCGTGTGGGTTAGACAAAGCTGCTGTAACGGGAAGCCGCTGTGATCATCCTCTGTATAACGTGACCTACACAGGGCATATGCTGGTATGGCAGTAATGTAGTTGTCACTCATATTGCTAGCACTATATGTTCCTACCGTGGAGCAGATAGTGTACTCGGCTATTGCTAACACTTGCTGCTAATTGCTAACTTTTGTGGAACTTCAAGAAACTGGCTAGCTCATGCTTTAGCAAAAAATGTTCCTCCGTTTTCCCCACACTTAAAGGTCCCATGTCGTGCTTTTCCGGTTAGTACCCGTCCCCTTGTGTGTTATGAAGGTTTTTATGCATGTAAATGGTCTGCAGAGTCAAAACCCTCACACAGTCCACGGACTTCCTCACACACTCAGTGCAGGCAGCTCTGCTGATCTCTCCTCCCTGGCTGCAGGCTGATAACAGACAGTTGGGATCACGGCGAAATTCTCTCTGCAGACCCATTCTCTCTGCAGACCCATTCTCTCTGCAGACCCATTCTCTCTGCAGACCCATTCTCTCTGCAGACCCATTCTCACTGCAGACCCATTCTCTCTGCAGACCCATTCTCACTGCAGACCCATTCTCTCTGCAGACCCATTCTCACTGCAGACCCATTCTCTCTACAGACCCATTCTCTCTGCAGACCCATTCTCTCTGCAGACCCATTCTCTCTACAGACCCATTCTCTCTGCAGACCCATTCTCTCTGCAGACCCATTCTCACAGCGTTTATCAACCTTTTTCTTACTCAATATCAAGCCACACTTATTGTTTTTACTTCGGCTGTGACTTTGTGGTGTGCTCAGGCTGTGTTTCGCTGTGTGTCGCTAAACAAGGAAATCACACCTCCACGGAGCTCAGCACGATTCACAACGTCCCGACCAATCAGAGCACACTGTGCTCACAGGGAGGGTGGGGGCTGGAGCTGCAACGTGCCATTTAGTGGAGAGAGTGAATACACATACTTTACAGAGATGCTGTATGAGAAACCAATGTGAGTTTGGAAAATTGCACAGTATAAATCTATTCTAGTAGACCTCAACAATGGAATTATGATCAGTGGAAATGGCCATGACATGTGACCTTTAAAGCGAACAAGTGCAGTTGCTATTCATCATGGATTAGGTGTGCAGTAACAGCGAGGTTGTGGCGGTTCTTACTCGATGCTTGGGCAGATTCCTCTGCCTTCTCTGCCATGCAATTCATGGTAAACACATTTTGTAAGCCTTATAGGTTTAATTGCCAGCATCAACGTTGGCAGCCCTCTTCTAGATGAGACCCAGTGCTCAATACTCTGTAGAGTAGACAGTGCCACACATATCTTACATTTTCCAAACATGTCTACATGTCGCCCAAAGCTGTCTCCATACATTCAGTTATTTCTAATTCACACCGACTCTATTTACTGCACAGGTGACACTTACTTTGTAAATCTCATACATACTGCAGTGAGCTCTTTGTTAAATCCACCATGCATCTGCACTCCCCTGAGGTTTCTCAGTGCAGATTATAACAGCAGGCACTAAGTGGGTGTGGCTGGTTGCATCATGCATGCAATGGGAACAACAACTGCTCGTTCCCACTTGCAGAAGCAGTCACCACACCAACGAGAGCAGTGTGGTTTCTTTCTGTTGGATCTGCATTATTGGCATTTGAACAGACACCAATGATAGAGACATTCATATTGCAGTAGAGAGCATAAATACTTCAGCTATCTCACAAGGACGTGGAAGATTAACACCATGACTTTCTCAGGAAGGATTTGTTGTTGTGGTTCCTGGGGAGAGTTGAGAGGATAACATGGTTTCATTTGGGTCAGGTCAGCTGTGCAGTTGAACCCTAGAGTACATTAGAAAGAGCTGAAATAACGCTCTTAGACAGAGACTTGAGTGCCAGGTCTGCCCTTTAGTGCTTTTAGCATGCCCTGTGGATCCTTTGGGATCATTAGTCAGTTTGGGGTTTTCTGTCAAAAGCCTCTCCAAAACCTGCTGTGACGTTCGGACAATGCCCTTGACCGAGAAGAGAAAGACAGAAAAGAGCTACAGGTAACGCCCGGAGGAAACCCTGAAGTGTATTTCCTCTGTAAGACACTTATAGAGTGAGTGTGATGGGTGAAGAGGAAAAGCAGAGTTTATATACGGTATTTAATTTTTCAAACAATACATACAGAAGTTGATGAATAAAGTAAAACTTTGTGAAAAAACTCTGTTCAGGACCTGCGTTCTTTCAAAGGTTACATTTCTGCTTTAAGTCATTCCCACGCAAATATTTTTTTTTAATGTTGGATATTCTACTTTGGAACAAAACTTTGAGAAAAACCCCAGTCTTCTTACCGCCTGTGTGATCTGAGAGAATGTGATTTAAGTTGACGATATGCAGAGGCGCCGTCTCCTCCTGGCAGACAGGTGCTGCAGTGCGGTATGAAAGAGCTGTGAGGACGTGTTGCTCCTGAGCCGAAGGAAACTTAGAATTCACCAGAGGTTCACTAAGTCCGCTGGCACTTGTGCCCGAACATTGCTGCCTTAGATATTAATGCTCTGTTCAATATCCGGCTGAAATATGGTAAGGCTCTCTGAATATATTCTTGAAGTTGAAAAAAAACCCTGCGAAAGGATCTGAAAGTATATCTGACCCCTGGATAGGGAGTTTTATTTTTTGTGATATATGTGAAAGGTTCTCGGCCTAACACGAAAATAACTGTGGGAAAATAGATGTTTCTAATATACACAATCAACCATTCTCCGTCTTAATGCAGGCTGGTGGACAGTCACATCATGCACACAGCGAAATAAATCCAAAACCATCCGAAAGTGAACACAACATCCACTATTCAATTGTCAGGTGACACCACCTACACAGTAGCACAAGTTATGTATTTGATTTCCCCTTTTTTTTTAGAGACAGTATTCCTGCAGGCTTGTATGTTCTTTGTCTCAGTGCACTAATGCACACACAGTCACAAATGGTGTTTACAACCCACAGAGGAAATGCCCATTTAAAAACTACATTACCAATGTTTGCCATTAGTGGAGATGGAAGCAGTGACGTGGCCCATTATCTCAATTCAATGAAGTAATCACTTATACAGTAGATCTCTTCGGGACCTTTTAAACTACGGAGTTTGACGTGTCAGTTTGTTTAAGGGATTTGGTGCATGATATGTGAGATTGTCTGTCCTTTTTGTTTTTCAACATCAGGAAGAATATGAGAATGAAAGAGTTGAAACACTTCACATTTAATTGCTAGGAGTGTTTGTGTCTCTTACATCGAATAATTAACTTCTTTAAGACAAACTGTTCAGTTTCTGTGCCCTCAAGCTAGAATTACAAACTGAGGTTGCAAAAAAATATATTTTCTTATTTGCTTCTTAAAGTTGCACAGTGTGTAGGTTATATCAAGTCAGTTCATTTGCATACAGCATACACTTCCCTTAATTCTGGACTAAATGTGTTGCATAAAAGCATGTGATACACACAAACATCAGGGCATTATAGCTTAGCTCTGAAGTCTTTATGACTCGCTGATAGGGTTGAAACTGTTTTTATTCTTCTTATAAATATCATGGAAAACATAATAAAATGCACTGTCCTACTTTAAACAAATATTCCAGGCACTCCTTGTAAAAGGATGGGTTTTGAGAGCTATTACTATTTAAACAAACCGTTATTTATTATTGCAAACCTGCATTGCTTTGGCATTTATCCGTATTCATTGTTGTTTTTATGCAGAAGGCGAGTCAGGCAGTCTGCAGGTCGGACTGAGAGCGGGCAGGAATCGTGATAAGTGTAACCCGAGGCCACTTCAACATTTCACAGAAACAACACATTTATCATTCAGCTCTCTGAGATATTTTAAGGTATGGGACTTGCTATGTTTTATTATCAGTCTCTGCTTCCAACGTCAATACAATGTGAGGGAAAACTATTTAGAAACTCTTTTAACCATAAAATAAGACTGTCAAAATCGTTTTGGTGCTACAATGACCTGTAGTATTTTATTGGACACTGGATCATATTTCATGGTGGTAAATGTGTTGTGGTTTCCCCTCTGACTCAACTCTCTGTGATTCTCCTGAGAGGAAGCCGTATGAGCATTGCTAACCGCTAACTGCTGCTAACAGTATCTGCCGTTAGCTCAGTTAGCTGTGCATACAGGATTGGGACGTCGAGCACCAGGGGTGTTGCGGTGTGTGAAGCAGGCAGGACCCAAATGCAGATTTAAACTGAAAATGCCTTTATTTCAAGGCTACCGGATACAAATAAAGACAACACAGAACACTCACCGGAGAAAAGTAGGGCCACCAGGGTGGGTGGAGGGGGGCTGGAGGACGGGTCTTGGGCTGACAGCCCAGGGGCACGGCAGAGGACCAAGAAGGGGTCTCGGGCGGACGGCCCGGGGGCAAGGCAGAAGCCGAGAAGGGGGACTCGGGCGGACGGCCCGGGGGCAAGGCAGAAGCCGAGAAGGGGGACTCGGCGGAGGGTCCGGGGGCAAGGCATAGTCCAAGGTGGGGGACTCGGGCAGACGGCCCGGGGCAAGGCAGAGTCCAAGGTGGGGCGAAGGCCAAACAGCTCCGGAGGCCGGGCAGGACCCGGTGTCGGCCGAACAGGAACCGGAGCCGGTGGGACAGGCTTCGGCAGGATCCCCCACGGAAGAGGACCAGGAGTTGGCAGGACCCCCGGCGAGACAGGTGATGGCGGGGCCTCCAACGGAACAGGACAAGGGGTTGGCAGGACCCCTAGCAGGAGAGCAGTCGGCGGGACCCCCATCGGGACTGGATATGGGGTTGGCAGGACCCCCGGCAGGACAGTAGTCGGCGGGACCTCCAACGGCACAGGACACAGGGTTGGCAGGACCCCCGGCAGGAGAGTAGTTGACGGGACCTCCAACGGGACAGGACATGGAGCTGGCAGGAACCCCAGCGGAACCTCCAACGGCACAGGACATAGGGTTGGCATGACCCCCGGCAGAAGAGTCGGCGGCGGGACCCCCAATGGGACAGGACACAGGGATGGCAAGACCCCCGGCAGAGGAGTAGTCGGCAGGGCCTCCAACGGGACAGGACATGGAGTTGGCAGGACCCCCAGCGGAACCTCCAACGGACCAGGACATTGGGACTTGAGACGTGACTCGAGAGGGGACTTGAGAAGTGATTCGAGAGGGAACTCGAGAAGTGACTAGAGGTGGGACTAGAGAAGTGACAAGAGGTGGGACTAGAGAAGTGACTAGAGGTGGGACTAGAGAAGTGACTAGAGGTGGGACTTGACTAGGGACTAGAGAAGGGACTAGAGAAGGGACTCGGGAAGGGACTAGAGGAGGGACTCGGGAAGGGACCAGAGAGGGGACTAGAGAAGTGACTAGAGGAGGGACTTGAGAAGGGACTAGAGATGGAACTCGAGAGGGAACTCGAGAGGGGACTCGAGAGGACCCTCGAGAGGAGACTCGAGAGGGAACTTGCGAAGTGTCTTGAAAGGGGACTCGAGAGGGGACTCGAGAGGAGACTTGAGAGGGAACTGGAGAGGGGACTGGAGAGGGGACTCAAGAGGGGACTCGTGAGAGGACTGGAGGGGTGACTCGAGAGGAGACTCGAGAGGAGACTCGAGAGGGAGCTGGAGATGTGGCTTGAGAGGGGACTTGAGAGGAGACTTGAGAAGGCAATGGGGCAGAAGCCAGGGTTGACTCCAAACGGACCACACCGATGTGTGTGGTGTCATAACGGGAGTTGGGAGGCCTGGGGCTGTCAGGCAGGGGATAACACACCATGAGGAAATCCAAAATCCCTTCCGGTAAGAATTTAACCAAGCCTGGTTTCTCCATCGTAATCTGGCGTGCTTCTTGCCAGAACAGCCTCTCGCTGCTGAACCCTGGGACGCTCCCAACCATCGACTAGAGCAGGCCAGCCAAAGCAAAGGAAAACTCCAATATCTCCTGCTCAAAGGGATCTGCTGGGCCCATATTTAGGTTGGTTCGTTCTGTTTGCGGTGTGTGAAGCAGGCAGGACCCAAATGCAGATTTAAACTGAAAAATTCCTTTATTTCAAGGCTACCGGATACTATAAAGACAAAACAGAACACTCACCGGCGACTTAGTCACAAACAAAAGACGAAACCAACACAGGAAGAGAACAGACTAAATACAGGGAGGGGTAATCACAAAGAGGAGAAACAGCCGGGCAGGGGAGGAGAAACACAAGGGCCACAGGTGAACACAATCAGACAACTAGACACACCAGGGAAACACTAACCACAGGGGAAAAAACACAGGAAGAAGGACCAGACAATATACAAGGAGAACATACCCATAACCAGACATACAAAACTACAAACGTGACAAAACATGAGAATCCTGACAAGGGGAGTGTTGGTGTTGTTAACACCGCTGGAACATGAGTTATTTTGTATCTTGGATGGGTTAGTGGGTTAATGCCAGAACCGGTATTTTGCTGATTCTCTGTCTGTTACTTTAGATGAAAATAAGGAGCCCCTCCCCACGCCCCTCTGAGAGATATTTGGTTAAAAAGAACACAATGGTGCTCTAGGAGGAGATTCAGGTGATAAGGTGGGGGGGGGGGGTTACCTTGGTTGGTGATTGTCTAATGGTTACACAAGCCAACACATCGTTATGACATCATAAAGTGGCCAAAATCTGATCAGCTCATTTTCAGACATTTATATAAATGGATCAGGACAAAAAAGAGGGGGTCTTTGAAACTTTCAGAATCTCTTTACACAGAGGGGACACATATGTATGTATAAAAGACTTGAAAAAGTGTTTTTTGCATAATAGGTGACCTTTAAATCATGTTATGTTGCAGCTGTCAAATGTACGTCAGTGCTGTTTAATGAATTGCACTCTGCAACGTATACTAATTCCTAGAATTTTGTTTGTGTAGTAATTGGCTGCATTTATTGTTGAATACCCCTCTGCTCAGTTCTTTCTTCTGCTGTCACAGTCTGATTCGCTACTGTTTGCCACCAATCAATCCAGTATAATAAACCTCTGATGCTCTCACACTCAATGCCAGATTGTTCTTCACCTTTCATGCAAGTTGTCGAGCCGTCTGCCTCCGACCTGCTCTCTTTTGTCTGATTCCTGGTAAACCCTCCAATCTTCTGTCTCCAATCTTGTGATCTGCCTCTGTGTCCCTGGATCATGTGTGCCTGTGGCTGTGTGGTGTTTTTTCATCACACAATTACCTACTACTTTCCCATCCGTCTGCCTGTTCCCTACTGGTTTGTCTGCTTGGACCTTATAAAACTGTATATCTGTGCCCATCACCTGCCCTGCCCTGTAACAACAGAGTTTTTAAATCATCGTTACGAACTGTTTCCCAGCAATTTGGGAACAGTAATAAGCATTTGGCTTCAAACATTCCCCGTTAAGACTGCAGTAACGCACTGTTAAGTGTAAACATGTGGTGCACCATGGCATCTTTTATGACCTTGACATCACTCAGAGCCAATCCTTATATACTTTAGAAATTACATAATTCAATCAAGATCTAGTTTTGCCGCCAGGAAACGTAAAAAGTAGAGACAGAGCTTGGTTTGTCTTTTCTTCATGGAAGAGGACCAGCTTCATATGTGTATAAACGGCTCATTGTAAGCTAACAATAGCGTGGACATTCATAGTTCGGGCTTTTAAATACACCAATGCTTTTATTCTGCTAATTTCCTTTAATTCCACACACTGACCATTTGTCACGATCTGTCTTTGGTTTGATTTGTCTTGTCTTTTTCTGTCTTTGGTTTCCTGTTTTATTTTGAGAAGTGTTCACCCCCTGTCTTGCCTGTTGCTTCCTGTATGTGTGTTCCCTCCTTCCTGATTACTGATAGCGCAGAGTGAAGCAGGTAGGACCCAAACGCAGATAACACTTGATAATACCTTTATTTCAAGGTCTCTTATCTAATACATAAACTTTAACAAACAAAACACTCTACGGTGAACCAGGTCACAAACAAAGAAGCACCAACACTGAAACAGGACGAGACAAGACTAAATACGGGAGGGATAATTACCAGACAAGAAACAGCTGGGCAGGGGAGGAGAAACACAAGGGCCACAGGTGAACATAATCAACTAACTAGACACAGGTGAGGAGGGAGGAGAAAACACAAGGGCCACAGGTGAACACAATCAACTAACGAGACACACCAGGGAACTAACGACGGAAGGAAAACATGACATAGAGGACAGCGGAAACACCCAAACCTAGACATAGACCGTGACCTGGCATGACAACCGTGACCAGAACCCCCCCCTCAAGGGACGGATTCCAGACGTCCCTAAACAAAAAATCCAACATAGTCCAACAGGGTGGGTGGAGGGGGTCCGGAGGACGGGACTAAGCTGACCGCACCAGGAGCCCCAGTAGGGGACCAGGAAGGATCTCGGGCGGACGGCCCGGGGGGCAAGGCAGAGTCTAAGGTGGGGAACTCGGGCGGACGGCCCGGGGGCAAGGCAGAGTCCAAGGTGGGGGTCTCGGGCGGACGGCCCGGGGGCAAGGCAGAGTCCATGGTGGGGTGAAGGCCACAGCGGGCGAACTCAGGGGGCCGAGCATGATGGCGAAGACCAGACAGCTCCGGAGGCCGGGCAGGTACCCGGTGTCGGCCGGACAGGAACCGAGCCGGCGGGACAGGCTTCGGCAGGATCCCCACGGAAGAGGACCAGGAGTTGGCAGGACCCCCAGCAGGAGAGTGGACGACGGGACCTCCAACGAGACAGGACAAAGGGTTGGCAGGACCCCCGGCAGGAGAGTAGACGACGGGACCTCCAACGAGACAGGACAAAGGGTTGGCAGGACCCCCGGCAGGAGAGTAGTCGGCGGGGCCTCCAACGGGACAGGACACAGGGTTGGCAGGACCCGCGGCAGGAGGGTGGACGACGGGACCCTCCAACGAGACAAGGACAAAGGGTTGGCAGGACCCCCGCAGGAGAGTAGACGACGGGACCTCCAACGAGACAGGACAAAGGGTTGGCAGGACCCCCGGCAGGAGAGTAGTCGGCGGGGCCTCCAACGGGACAGGACACAGGGTTGGCAGGACCCCCGGCAGGGAGAGTAGTTCGGCGGGGCCTCCAACAGCACAGGACATAGGATTGGCAGGACCCCCGGCAGGAGAGTAGACGGCGGGACCTCCAACGGCACAGGACATAGGGTTGGCAGGACCCCCGGCAGGAGCGTAGTCGGCGGGACCATCCAACGGGACAGGACAAAGGGTTGGCAGGACCCCCGGCAGAGGGCTAGTCTGCGGGACCTCCAACTGGACAAGACATGGGGTTGGCAGGACCCCCGGCAGAGGGCTAGTCTGCGGGACCTCCAACTGGACAAGACATGGGGTTGGCAGGACCCCCGGCAGAGGGCTAGTCTGCGGGACCTCCAACTGGACAGACATGGGGTTGGCAGGACCCCCGGCAGAGGGCTAGTCTGCGGGACCTCCAACTGGACAGACATGGGGTTGGCAGGACCCCCGGCAGAGGGCTAGTCTGCGGGACCTCCAACTGGACAGGACATGGGGTTGGCAGGACCCCCGGCAGAGGGCTAGTCTGCGGGACCTCCAACTGGACAGACATGGGGTTGGCAGGACCCCCGGCAGAGACTAGTCTGCGGGACCTCCAACTGGACAGGACATGGGTTGGCAGGACCCCCAGCGGAACCTCCAACGGTACAGGACATGGGGTTGGCAGGACCCCCGGCAGAGACTAGTCTGCGGGACCTCCAACTGGACAGGACATGGGGTTGGCAGGACCCCCGGCAGAAGACTAGTCTGCGGGACCTCCAACTGGACAGGACATGGGGTTGGCAGGACCCCCAGCGGAACCTCCAACGGTACAGGACATGGGGTTGGCAGGACCCCCGGCAGAAAGACTAGGTCTGCGGGACCTCCAACTTGGACATGAGTAGGGGCTTGAGTGGGGACTCGAGAGAGGGCTTGAGAGGGAACTTGGAGGAAACTGGAGAGTGGACTCGAGAAGGAACTCGAGAGGTGACTCGAGAGGTAACTCGAGAGGGGACCTGAGAGGGGACTTGAGAGGGAACTCGAGAAGGAGACCTGAGGGGAAACTTGAGAGGTGACTCGAGAGGACACTGGAGAGTTGACTTGGGAGGTGACTCGAGAGGACACTGGAGAGTTGACTTGAGAGGTGACTCGAGAGGACACTGGAGAGTTGACTTGAGAGGTGACTCGAGAGGACACTGGAGAGTTGACTTGAGAAGGAACTCGAGAGGTGACTCGAGAGGTAACTCGAGAGGGGACCTGAGAGGGGACTTGAGAGGGAACTCGAGAGGAGACCTGAGGGGAAACTTGAGAGGTGACTCGAGAGGGACACTGGAGAGTTTGACTTGGGAGATGACTCGAGAGGACACTGGAGAGTTGACTCGGAGATAACTCGAGAGGGGACCTGAGAAGGGACTTGAGAGGGAACTCGAGAGGAGACTCGAAGAGGTAACTCGAGAGGAGACCTGAGAGGGGACTCGAGAAGGAACTCGAGAGGTGACTCGAGAGGTAACTCGAGAGGGGACCTGAGAGGGGGACTTGAGAGGGAACTCGAGAGGAGACCTGAGGGGAAACTTGAGTAGGTGACTCGAGAGGACACTGGAGAGTTGACTTGAGAGGGGACACGAGAAAAGACTCGAGAGGGGACCTGAGAGGGGACCTGAGAAGGAACTCGAGAGGTGACTCGAGAGGTAACTCGAGAGGGGACCTGAGAGGGGACTTGAGAGGGAACTCGAGAGGAGACCTGAGGGGAAACTTAGAGAGGTGACTCGAGAGGACACTGGAGAGTTGACTTGAGAGGGGACACGAGAAAAGACTCGAGAGGGGACCCTGAGAGGGGCCTGAGAGGGAACTCGAGAGGTGACTCGAGAGGTAACTCGAGAGGGGACCTGAGAGGGGACTTGAGAGGGAACTCGAGAGGAGACCTGAGGGGAAACTTGAGAGGGGACTCGGGTAGGAACTTGAGAGGTGACTCGAGAGGGGACTTGAGAAGGGACTCGAGAGAGGGCTTGAGAGGGAACTCGAGAGGAAACTGGAGAGGGGACCTGAGAGGGGACTTGAGAAGTGTCTGGAGGGGAAACTTGAGAGAGTTGGTTCGCCAACAGAACACGGGGTGCTGGAGTCGGCCGGTACGCCGACAGGACACGAGGAGCTGGTGTTGGCTGGGGAGCCAACAAGAGACGAGGTGCTGGAGTCGGCCGGTACGCCGACAGGACACGGGGAGCTGGTGTTGGCTGGGGAGCCAACAAGAGACGGGGTGCTGGAGTCGGCCGGTACGCCGACAGGACACGGGGAGCTGGTGTTGGCTGGGGAGCCAACAAGAGACGAGGTGCTGGAGTCGGCCGGTACGCCGACAGGACACGGGGTGCTGGCTCGGCCGGTATGCCGACAGGACACGGGGAGCTGGCGTTGGCCGGTAAGCCAGTCCTGGAGCCGAAACTGGAGTCGGGACCAGGGGTACTGGAGCCGGTACTGGAGCCAGAACCATGGCTGCTGGGGGCCGGAACTGGGGCTGGAGCCATGGCTCTTGGGGCTCGGGCTGCTAGCTTGGCCTTGCGACTCCTTTTAGCAGCCGCCTGAATACTCCGTGGACCTCCATAAGCCAGACGAGTACCCGAGAACGGATCCTGGACAGGAGCAGGAAATGGGGAAGAAGCCGGGGCTGACTCCAGACGGAACCCACCAAGGCGTATGGTGCCAGGTTGGGAATCGGGAGGCAGGGAGCTAGCATGCCTGGGGCTAGCAGGCCGGGAATCACACACCGGGAGGATCTTTGAAATCCAGGCCAGGTAAGAAACTTCACCAAACCTGGTTTCTCTCTAGCCATCTGGCGCGCCTCCGACAACACAGCCTCTCGCTGCTGAACTCCGGGTGCTCTCTTCCAGCGATCCGAGCAGTTAGCCAAAAAAAGGAAAAATTCAATAATTCCAGCTCGACGGATCTGCTGGGCCCATTTCTGGTTGGTGCTTTCTGATAGCGCAGAGTGAAGCAGGTAGGACCCAAACGCAGATAACACTTGATAATACCTTTATTTCAAGGTCTCTTATCTAATACATAAACTTTAACAAACAAAACACTCTACGGTGAACCAGGTCACAAACAAAAGAAGCACCAACACTGAACACAGGACGAGACAAGACTAAATACAGGGAGGGATAATTACCAGACCAGAAACAGCTGGGCAGGGGAGGAGAAACACAAGGGCCACAGGTGAACATAATCAACTAACTAGACACAGGTGAGGAGGGAGGAGAAAACACAAGGGCCACAGGTGAACACAATCAACTAACGAGACACACCAGGGAACTAACGACGGAAGGAAAACATGACATAGAGGACAGCGGAAACAGAAACACCCAAACCTAGACATAGACCCGTGACCTGGCATGACAACCGTGACAATTACCCGATTGTGTTCACCTGGTGCCCCTGTGTTTTCTCCTCCCTCCTCACCTGTCTCTTGCTTCTTTGATTAGTCCTGTGTGCATTTGGGTTCGCTTTTTCCTGTGAGCCTTTGTTAGATCCTTGTTTGTTGTTGACTGTGTTCACGGGGAGAGAGTTCTGCTCTGTCTGTTACCTGTAGCCTTGAAACAAAGGTATTTTCTGTTAAATCTGCATTTGTGTCCTGCCTGCTTCGCTCTTCCCTGACACCATTTAAAGCTCTATCAACTTCATTTTAAGGGAAACCTAGCTGTCCTCCCATCGTAGCTTCATGTTGGCGATGATTGAGGGCATTTAAAGCTGTCCAATGGAACTTTAGTACAGTCAGCATTTTGCTTCAATACGGCCTTTTTAAACACATTGCTTCCTATGCTTCCACCATTGGGATTTAGTACACAAAATGTCACGCAAGATTTACAGTAAAGATTCTGGGCTTTACTGACAACATTTGGTGCTTAAGCTTCGTAAACCCATTCCTTGATGCCAACTGAAATCAATATTTAATGTTTGTTTTCTCTCTGTCTCCTCCTAAACTACAGCAAATTGGCAGCCAGCTGCCTGGCAGAAGCTGACAGACACCAGAGTCAAATATATGACTGCTGGACAAGTGAAGTCACAACTCATCACGTTATACTGCTCGAGAAGAGACAGGTCATTCCGGTGTCTCGACACAGACATGAATCCTCCTAACCCAAATATAAAGCCATCCCAAAGCGCATCACCTGGTGTGAGACAGGTGTTTTGAAACCGATACCAGATACGCTTAGAGCCACGGAGGCTGTTTACTCTCCTTCCCGACTATCGAGGCCAAAGGAACATATCTTAAAAGTGGTGCATTAACAAAAAGAAACAGATAATAAATCACATGACCTCACACCCACTGTTGCATTTACCCAATGTGCATGTAAACGTTACCCTGAGCTGCATTTGCAGATAATTGGCTCACAGAGTAAAAATGTACAGCGGATAGTTTATCTATACATCTTCCTGCTTGGCCCTGAAGCTTTCTGTCCACACTCTGATACTGCGAGTGCTCAGACAGGGATTGCCCGCATGATGCCTCGCCTGTCAATAGATCGGGGTTCGAACTCCAGCTTAGTGCACCCTCACTGGAAACCTCGAATGAGGCGCAGCACGGATGCATTCATCTTCATCAGCTCAGGATCAAGTATCAGAGAGTTTCGTGCAGAAGAGAAAGGGAACGCTCTGAAACCTGATCCATGCTGTCTCTAATTGTAGTGCTTTGAGTGCTATCACTACCACACACTATCTGTGTTCATGATGGAGCTTTCTTGCAGACCTTTCACCCGTAATTACCTGGAGCTTTTTGTGCAGTGTTTGTTAGATTCTTGTTGTGAGATTTGTGCCAACCAGTATTTGCCTTACTTCACTTATTTTTCATTGTGAATATTTGTCGATATGCTAGCTTGAAGCCCTCAATTTGTTTGCCCAAAGCGAAACTGTCTTTTCTGCTGCATCGCTTTGATAAATCTGCTCTCGGCCAGAAGTCTAACTGACCGTGGTGAAAACACGTAGCCTACCTCTGAGGCTTTGCCCCCGTGATGCAATTGGAGGGTGTTTGAATGCAGTGTATCAGTCAATACCAAAATAATGAAACAGGCTGCAGATTGGAGAGCCCTTGATTTATTCTGGTCAGTGTAATTTATTAAAACTGTTGCCCATGTCCATTTATCATAATCAATCACAGGGTGGCTGGGCCAAAAGAGCAATTTAGAACGGCAGAGTTATGTCGTTGCTGAGTCTGTAATAAGTTTGAGGAAGATTATTTATGGCAGTATTGGGCCTCGGGGTACAGTTTGTGTCAGGGCGTAATGAATCATTCATTACAGATCTATAGCTTATAAGTTAGTCCACAGGTTAACGCAGAGAATTGACAGGAAGGGATGAAAATGAATTGAGCGAGAGCATAAGATTGTGTTTAACGTAACAGAGATCAAGCAGGCCAGATGTTGAGAACATATGGAGGTTCATGTGTGATTTTAAAAGCAGAAATTATGCTTTCAAACCAGTGAACATTTCAGACTCACACAATATTTTCTTTGCATAGCATCCAAAAACACTATGAAACTTTCACACAAAGAAAAAAAAAACACATACTTTTATGTGACAGTAAAAAATATTCTGTGGGCGAGATATAATTGGCAACTGCTTGCTCTGGGCAGACTTTGGATCCCTACACTATTGATTATGAGCAACAGCAGATGCCAGGGTTGGATGAGCGATGAGCAGTGAGAGGATGGAAATGATGAGTGTGCCACGAGGGGGTTGTTTGTCTTTTGGCCAGGGAATTGTGTCAAGACTCGCAACCTCCAAAATCCATCAAAAGCTAGCTGTCCAACAGATGACATGTTCATTAAAGCACATTAGACCTGCCAACACTTCCAATCTGAGACGCTGTTAAATGATCGCCTCAACTTTAAGACATTAAAAAGCATTGATCTAGCAAACAAAATTATCTTCATCACGTTTTAGTAGCTCTGATGTAAAAGCAGGGCATTGTGACATGTCTTTATTAAAGGGGACCTATCATGCTAAATGTACATCTTTTATACATGAATACGTGTCCCCGGTGTGTCAGGGAACTCACCAAGTGTCAGAAAACACAACCCTCTCTCTTTTCCTCCGTACCCACATCTCTAAAAACGGGGCTGCAACGGATCTGATTATTATTTGAAAATGCTCTGACTTCAGGAACGAGGAGCTCCGCCTATATGGGCAACTCTCCACCTATCAGGGGAATGGGAGGTTGGCCACGAACGTGTCCGTTCACACGAGACCGCTCGAAAGCGCTGGACACGCTGTAGTACATATGCCAGGCCTGTAAGTGGCGCTGTAGTCACAGAATCCGCCTCTTGCTGAATAGAGGGCTGGAAAAGAGCAAATAGAGCGAAATGAGGCATGGCTAAAATGCATGATCTGTTTGGTATTTTGAAAACAAAAACTCACAGACATGTTTTATATACGTATGACCCTACAATATATTATTAAAATATAGCATGATAGGTCCACTTTAAATAGCATGGATTTGACGCATCATAATTGCAATAATGCATCATTATTTTGTCAATTATGTTTTATTTAGTCACATTTCAAAGTGCATGCACACTATTTTCCTCCATGCTATTCTTTATCACTTGTTAATAGCTTTCAAAGATTCAAGATTTAAATATGTTATTGTCATGTGCACAGTAGCTACAGTTTAGATATGGCAATGCAAGTCTAAAGTCCCAGGCTCCTGCAACAATGCAACATAAATATACATAAGACATAAAACAATTTGTAAAAACAATAAAACGGTGCTTATCTTGCAAGACTGATGTGCGAGTGATGTAGATAAAGTATATATGTCAAAAATAAAATGCAGTAAGTTAAATGTTGCAGAGAATGTTGTGAATAAGCTTTTCTGTAAAAACAGTACATGGTGACATTTCTTTAATAAAAAAAACATGTATTTGCCAGATCATTTTTGCAATAACGCATTATTACTTTGTAAGACCTTATAAGTCACATTCAAAGGTGCAAACACACGATTGTCCTCCCCCACTGACGCAGAATTCAACCCTGATGATTTCCTCGTCAGGTCTGCTGATGCAACAGGCAGCGAACGGCCCGCAGAGACGCGCTGCAGCTGCTGTGCTGGAGCCTCTTAGATCTTCAGGACTTGGGCGATGTTTTGCACCACTTACATGCTGCTTTGTGAATAAATAAAAAAAAAGCAGTACAATAAACCCTGCTTGTGCTGCATTGGATAGAAAAGCCTTCCTGTGGGTCTGAATTAGTGTTCTTGGACGTGTACCCAGACTCCCTGCAGCCATACAGAAAGCCCAGAGAAGAAAGGCTCTTTGCTGCGTAGCACCAGCAGAGGGGGGTGTGCTCAAATCACGAGCGGCGAGAGTGTGGCAGCTGTGCAGGAGGAAGACTCCGTGTTTCAGGAGCCACACCCTGAGATGAGACAATAACACAGTGACATGAATCAACACGCAATATTCATTTGGACATCGTTTACAGTCTGGTACATGAGCAACGTACAGTAACAGTGATGGTTGAACAGCAACACTTTCATTCAATTTCTTCTTGCACTATTTTTTTTGTTTTCATGTCTTAAGTGTAATGTATGTTGCATTGTAAGAGGAGCATGACATGTGTGAGTTGTATTGCCACTACACAGCAGCTATTGTGCATATGACGATATGCCTTTGAATCTTAAATCGCAGGTTAGAAATAATAATGCATAAGAATGAAACATTAGATTAAATGAGACGAACTCCAATAGCTGGTGCCAGATAAATGAGCATGCTTGCAGATGGAGATTTAAATCAGTCCTCTCCAGTATGCGAGAGGCTTTCCCACAGGTTTTAAATGTAGGTTTTTCTTGTTCAAGCTGTCACTTAGGAAACACACCTGACAGACATACTGCCTTAGTACAGATCCAAGTGAAGCAGCTCCCTCCTGCAGTGCAGAGGGCTAATACTGAGAATAGTAGTCTGAGATGAATTATGCACATCCACTGGGTTTTGATATCCCTCCCACGGGGCTTTTTCTCTTTTCATTAAAGCTCTATTCTTTGGTCCAAATATGCATCCTTTTTCTTTTATGAGAACATCCTTTATTACAAATCAGTGCAAGATTAAACATCTTACTGTGTGTGCGTTTCTCTGAGGCTGACGGCTGTTCTCGGGCTGCAGGCGGTCACATTGAAACCAGCACAATTTGGTGAGGTCAATAAGTGGAAGTGGCACTTTGATATCAATACAATGACAATCCCAATACAATCAATGGTACACTGTACACTGACATGCTTTGCTGAGGCATAACGCTTGCAGCAGAAGGACTCTCACATCTGTTGTCTCCTTCTATCTCTGGAAACTAAACGTATTGGACTGGAACAGCTGAGCTGGAGTAGTCTGCCAATGCAGTCTGACATCGGAGTTCGAATATAAAATTAGAATATGAATTCATAAAACATTCCCACACACACCATACACACACACACACACACACACACACACACACACACACGCACACAATTTGGGACTTGCTGAGACTTCAGATAGTGCTGCCCGAACTTCCTGTCCCTGATTTGACTTATTTCATATTTAATGTATCCCTTATTTAACCAGAAAGTAGACAAACCATTTCAGTATCATCAATCAGATTTAAAATCAGAATCATTTATTGAATCCAGAGAGGAACTGGATTTTGTGACAGTGACACTTTTTTTATAGTTATAAAAACATATAATAAAAAAAGGTCTAAGGTGCAATATATATATTTGAAATAAACACATGTATATAAAAAAGGGGAATTAAGAGGTCAAGTGTGCATATTGTAATACAATATATAACATACAATATATACAATGGTGTAAATACGATAATGAAGTTGAATTATAGTTCAAAAGGTTTTTTATTAATGTGTTCCTTATTTAGCTTAAGAAGACTATCCACATGTATTTCATAAAAGCAATACATAGGACAAAGTCAAAGAGGAGAGACAGTAATACCAGCCATGCACATTTACCTGAGCCAAAGATGAAAGCATGCATCCTTTTACTTCAAATGCGGCTCAAGTGGAAACAAATTGGAGGCACCAATTATGTCCTCAATTGAGCTGTTGTGCCCTGCCAACTGGTAGAAAGTCACACACACAAACACACACATTCATAAACACCCCGCCCACTCGTACAGTGGCACTGTCTCCTAAATCATATAGCCTTATCCCTAATGCATAATTAATCATAATGACGTTAGAATATCTCCGATAAAGGGGCATGTGGATCGTCACGGTAGTGCACGTGAGAGAGTGGTAAGAAAAATACGTGCTATAATAACGATGTTTCACGGAGCTCATCCATATTAGAGGAGTCTGTAATGAACTCAGACCGAGGGGGACACTCCTCCTGGAACCGCGGGAGGGAGGAAACTCACTCATCTCTATCAGTATCAGCATCGCCTTGAAGACAAAGAGAGCCGTGCCAATGAAGATCCGATAGCGCGATAAGCCAGTGATAAAAGTCCTGTGTTGTGCAGCCTGGAGGCAGACTCTCCGGTCCTGGGAGACTCTTTCGGGGATGCGCAAAGATGTGAGGAGTACCGAGCGAGAGGCATTGTGATCGGGCTTTTCTCCAAGCATCAGGCGAGGCATGTTTTCTCCAGACAGAGAATCTACGGGGTGGCATCAAACTTGATCTCTTTTCTTCTCGGTTACACGGCGACAGCGCTTCATCATTTCGGTATAACAAGGGTCAGAGGAGAACGCGCTGTCCGTTGTGCTGACACACGCAGAGAGACTTAGCTGATCAACTAGTGAAGAGGAGCTCTCACTCCGTGTTTCATTTGGCTGTAAGGTGAGTCCAATGCGATGTGTGTCACTGTACAGATACACTGGTTCATCCCTGTGTCTGCATATCGCCTCCTAAAGCCCAGTGTCTGTTTCTGTGCTGAGTGTGTCCATGTGTTGTACTCCAGAGTTTGATCCTGTATTGGTATCTTACACCCTGAAGATACAAAGTTACTGTATCAGTTCAGTATTGGTTTTGTTCAGCTTAATGTAAAGGCTGCAGTTAAGAAGTATTCACCCTCATATGTCACACATTGCCTGTTGATTCCACTGCCATTATCACGTTTTTAAAATACCATTTGGGGTTCAATCGGCTGAAAAATGTTCTTTCTTGTTCTGGCTTTCAAATCGTTTTGCGCCAAAGTTTGAGCGCATGTCTTTTCCCTAAATGCTTTTAGGCGAGTCCATTGTGATGTGTTTTAATGTATATATAAGCAGTTTTATTCCTATCTCTGGGACATTGTATTAGAACCTCCTAAAGCCAGCAGCGTTGTGTGTCCATGTGTTGTTCGGAGTTGGATCTCATCGGTTGACATCCTAAAGATTGACAACAGATATAAAGTTACAGTATCAATCACTATTGAGTTTGTTCAGCTTGCTGTAAAGACTACAGTTAAAAAGTATTAATGTCACACATTGCCTGTTGATTTCATGCCGTTATCAAGTTCTCGAAATACCATTTGGGTCAATCAGCTGGAAAATAATCCTTTTTGTTCTGGCTTTCAAACCTTCTCGCACCAAAGTTGGAATATGAATGCAGTGCTTATCTTGTTGAGTCCAATGCGATGTGTTTCACTGTACAGATAAGCTGTTTTATTCCTGTCTTTTAGATTCTGTATTAGAGCCTCTTGAAGCCAGCAGTGTGTGTCTGTATATTGTTTCTGTGCAATGTGTTTTATTTCCGAGTTTGATCTCCTTTGTTGACATCTGACTAAAGTCGCGTTATCAATCACTTTTGATTTTGTTCAGCTTACTGTAGAGGCTAAAAAGTATCGACAAAGTATGTTGCACATTGCCTGCTGATTTCACTGCCATTACTACGTTTTAAAAACACCATTTGAGGTTCAACCAGCTGACAAGTGCTCCTTCATACTTTGCTTCAAACCTTATAGTTTTAAAATGGATGCAGTGCTTGTCTTGTCCCTAAATGCTTGAATGTGGATTTGCACTATACAGAGTTGCTTTGTCTTCATGTAAGAAAGGACCACAGGGTCATTGCAAGGTTAAGCATATTTCTACTTACTGTTTGCTGACTGCTGCTGGAGTTTGCTTCACAGCTAAAGGACTGATTTATTGTTGGGGTGACAACGAGAGATTGATCTGGTTTCACATCGGATGTTTTAACAGTGCTGTGTGCATTGCAATCCGTGCGCTATGTTATTCTTTTTGTGTTAGTCACTTTGCTGTGTCTGATTACTTTATGCAGCACACACCACTGGTACAACTCCTCCAGTAGTTTCCAATTCCTGGATCCCAAAATCAATTTATGCTCAGTGTCTTAAAAAACAACAACTTTGTAATTGATGATGATTATTTTCTCCGAACCTGTGGCTGGAGTTCAATCAGAGAATCGAAAAAAAGTCCAGGACAGAGTTTGTGGTGTGTGTGTGTGTGTGTGTGTGTGTGTGTGTGTGGTGTGTGTGTGTGTGTGTGTGTGTGTGTGTGTGTGTGTGTGTGTGTCCTTGTTGAGCAGGTGTCACAAAGGATCTGTGTGTTTATTAAAGGATTTTAAAAATAGCAACTGCGCGCTAACTCGCCTCAGGCTTGTATTTTGGGTTATGCCACTTTTCTAGCTCAAATGATGTTGCCCAAGCATCTTGAGCACAACCGTAAGAGTTGTGGTGACTTTAAAACGTAATGTGTTTCCAGAGAGTTGTCTAAAGGAATCACAATTACCTACAGTTTGGAGATTTGGAGTGTGCAGCGAAAACAACAATTACTCCTTGCTTTCCGTTGCCTTTGCACGTTCACTCTGTGCTGGTGGTCAGTTTAAAGATTGTTTAGATGTAGAAGATCTTACACAGGGCTGTAATTGCGACTGCTGTGTCTTACTTGCTTTAATTAATCACCCTGTCGAGCTGAGAGGCAGCGTGGGTGTCATCAAAGCCAAACAAGGCCCCTTTGAGGTGGGAAACTGGCTGAATGACTTTCAGTCAATTAGGATTCATTTGAAAAGGCACGACTTCATTTCAAAGCCACATTTATTTGGTCCTATGTATTGAAATAGATTCTGTATATTTGTATTTCAGTCTTTAAGTCATCTAGCTCTAAACACTGTGCGCTGCGGTGCTAAAAATAAAATAGTAAAAGAGTTGTAGTACTGAAAAGTCGGTCAATTGAGACTAATGCACACTTACAGAGGTACGGCTTATTGAAGCTAATGTACCTGCAGGTGTCTTGCTCTTCTGAGTGTATATTGTCAAGGTGTATTTAACGTATTGTTAATCACTTTAGATAAAAGCATCAGCTAAATCAGGGGTGTCAAACTCAAGGCCCGGGGGCCAAATACGGCCCGCGACTTCATTTTATGCGGCCCTCAAGAGCTAGCAAAGAATACGTTTATTATACAGTTACGTGCCACTTTACAGAATTGCCCATACTACATGTCCCACAATGCATCTCATTTTGTGACATGCGCTGCACACTGAAGAGACTTGCAATTAGTTGCAATTATTTTCCCCATACTTCTGCTTTCAGACGTAGTTAATTATGAATTCATTATACCCTCTCGATAATAATCCAATTCAGAGGCAATCATGTAATATAATACATAATTTTATATACATTATATATATTTATATATGTATATTTATATACTAGTTAACCGGCCCTTTGAGTGCAACCACAATGCTGATGTGGCCCGCTATGAAATTGAGTTTGACCCCCCTGCGTTAAATGAAGTGTAATGTCATTTGGCTCAAAACAAACCCGTATTTCACACCCTATATAATATTAAAGGAGCCATATTATGCATTTCAGGGTTGCCCATTTCCTGTAGGTTTTAGTGCATGTAAATGGTCTGCAAAGGCTGAAATCCCTGCGTGAGAGGGAGTTTTCTCCTTTGTTTACTTAGTTCGCAAGCGCTCCAACACATTGTACGTGATAGGCTAAGGGGCGGGGCATCTCTAAGCGGTAAGCAGTTGTATTCCTATCTCTGGGACATTAGAACCTCCTGAAACCAGCAGCGTGTGTATCCACCTGTTTTTCGAAGTTATATCTCATTGGTTGACATCCTAAAGATTGACAACAGCTTTCAAGTTACAGTATCAATCACGATATATTTTGTTCAGCTTGCTGTGAAGGCTACAGTGTGCCAGGGTTTTGATATTCACTACTTATGCGAAAAACAACCCTCTCCAAGATCACAAACAAAGCTATAATTGCAAGTAAGGTTTCTGTTGCTTTAATCAATGACTGTGCCATCCTCCGTCCGGAGAGATGCCGAGCGCAGGTGTCATCAAAGCAGAAGAGGCTCCTTTGAGGTGGGGGGACGCGGGACTCAATGCCTTCACTGAGCTGGGTCACTGGGCACACAGCAGAGCTTTGACGCGTACAAATTGTGCTCGAAGACGCTGCGTTGGTCCGTGGAGGCTCAGCGGCTGGCAGGGGACCAGCGGAGCGGGGACATTGCACTCCAGATGGCCCGGAGAGGCCAGAGGAAGAGTGCCGTCCAAGCCCAGCTGGGAGCAGGGGAAGCTGGACGGCCGGTAGTGCGTACACGTGATCGTGGGAGGAAGACGTGCTGAGAGAGATTGTAAAAGGAAAAGGAGAGAAGGAGAGGGTTATGTATGTATGAGCAGGAGTGGGAGGGTTACTTTAAACAATAACTAGTTACAGGTCAAAGAACCTAATCAGTAACTTCATCTGTATCAACATATAAAAGTCATGTATCCGGATTACTCTACATTCATTTTGGATAACCTCAATATCAAATGCAATGCAAATAGAAACAAAATAAATAAATAACAATACGTTTTTTACTTAAGGGTATGTGACATGTCATCTTTTCAAATGTAATTGTCAACAAATACAGTTCCCTTCTTTATGTATCCTGATTACTTTATGTCGTCACATGTGATCCATTACTCCCGAAATCTGTGTATGAGTTTGTGTTAACGGAGTGAGAGAGAGCGATTTAAATAGGCGCCTGTGTGTGTGTGTGTGTGTGTGTGTGTGTGTGTGTGTGTGTGTTTTGTGTGTGTGTGTGGTGTGTGTGTGTCTGTGTGTGAGCGTGCATGAAAGCAGTGAAAGGAAGAGTGTGGGAGGGAGAAGAAATAAAAGAGAAGATGAAGGAGTTGGTATGTCTGTGTGTTTGTGTGTGTGTGTATGTGTGTGTGTGTGTGTGTTTTTGGTTGTGTGTGTGTGTGTGTGTGTGTGTGTCTGTGTGCTTGTGTGTGTGTGTGTGTGTGTGTGTGTGTATATGTGTGTGTGTGTGTGTGTGTGTGTGGTGTGTGTGTGTGTGGTGTGTGTGTGTGTGTGTGTGTGTGGTTGTGTGTGCGATCCTTGTTAAAGGAGTGACAGGGATGCAGAAAGGCTTGGAGATGCAGAAAATGAACGAGAGAAAGAAACAGGCACATGTGGGTGGGAGAGAAAATGAAACTGGAAGATGCAGGCATCTGTGTGTGTGTGTGTGTGTGTGTGTGTGTGTGTGTGTGTGTGTGTGTGTGTGTGTGTGGAAAGCATGGACTAGGAGAGAGGTGCGTGTGTGTGTCTGGGGAAATGAGGGGGAGAGAAAATTATGGGCATGGTGGGCTTCAGTGTGTGTGTGTGTGTGTGTGTGTGTGTGTGTGTGTGTGTGTGTGGGTGTGTGTGTGTGTTGTGTGTGTGTGTGTGTGTGTGTGTGTTGTGTGTGTGTGTGTGTGTGTGTGTGTGTAGTGTGTGTGGTGTGTGTGTGTGTGTGTGTGTGTGTGTGTGTGTGTTGTGTGTGTGTGTGTGTGTGTGTGTGTGTGTGTGTGTGTGTGTGTGGTGTGTGTGTGTGTGTGTGTGTGGTGTGTGTGTGTGTGTGGTGTGTGTGCCGGGGCAGCCGGGTGCACCACATGTGTGGTCTTAATGCTGATCATTGTAAGCAGTAAATCAAAGCTGCATGGAGAATCAAACACATAGTAAACAAGTAGGTGTTTTACCTCAGACAGAAATAGTGTGTTATTCATTCCGTCAGACCCGGGGTTTGGTCTGATGTATTCCTATTGGTGTACAGGAGCCATGTGACTAGGGAGGCCCTGCTCATGTTTCATCCTTTGGAGTCTTCTTTACACATACCATGTATAATTTTAAAAAGCTACGTGCAACTCTACACAGGTGCTTCACATGATTGGTTAAAAGCAGTGATGAATAACCATCTTGTATTTTATTGGTAACAAATGTAACCAAACTAGCCGTGCGCTTCGGAACGTCACCCTCATGGCACTGTGGCACAGAGTAGCGCTAACGAGCTAGCTCATCAGTCATCTAGTTAGCGGTAGGTTTAGCTGCAGAGAGGCAGAAAAGAAAGACTTGACTTCATTCAGAATGAGCATGGATTCGTGACAAATAGCAGAAAGGACGAAGTCAACGCTTTTTGCATGTTGTCGTTGCCATGGAGACGTTAACAGACATGCTAGCAGAAAAGCAACATTCAAAGGTGCATCTTGACTTTGAGCATCTTTTCGTAAGATGCCTCAAGATGTGTTTTGAGTTTGCAGGATGCAGTGAAGCTGGAACATAATCCCAGTGTCCTCCTTTGTAGTGTTTAGAGATAGCCCCCCCCCCCCCCCCCCCCCCCCCCCTACATGTGACGTGCAGCTGTATTGTGTCACATGCTGTCCAGCAGATGGCCCCCCACTGTGATTTCAGACATCCACTCCTCGGATTGAGAACATGTGTTACATATGGGACCCTCTTCCTCGGCGTGTGGCGTCTTCGAGGCGTCGCTCTCCTTCTAACGTGAAGCCACCTGAGAACAACGCAGAGCACGTGACGTCGGCTTCACAGAGTTCACTTCGCCTCCATCTGGGAAGCCGCTAGAGAGAAAGCCTGCTCTTCTCATTCTGCCACATCGGCTCTCTGATGGGATGGAGCATGATCTGCACTTTGATCACGATGAATTATTCCTATCCCTGGCTATAAATATGGTCTGTCTTCAGCACCCAATCTCTCTTCCTCTCTTAGAGCAGGAATCTGTGCAGCACTCTCCTGAGCGTCTCTGCGGGAGCACTGCAGCTCTGCTTTGCTCACATTGTGGAGCAACCTCACAGATGAAGTATTGACTGGATCCAATGCAATATTAGCACTATTATCTGCAAGTTATTTTCATTTTTACAACGAAACCCATAACATGTGTTGATCTGTCTCTTGATATGTTCTGTGTCACAGCCTGAGAAAGCACGAAAGACATCCGGCATCTTTTATTGAGAATGTATTGATTAAACATAAAAACATATTTACTCTACGACATAAGGCAAGGCAAGGCAAGGCAAGTTTATTTATATAGCACCTTTCAACACAAGGTCATTCAAAGTGCTTTACAAAAAACGAAAGACATTAAGAAAATGGCATTTAAAATCAGTCATTAAAAAGAAAAGCTAACAACCAATAGTAGGCTAGGTCTGTTTAAACAGTTGGTGTGTATTGCAATTCAGATGAACATAAACCATAACACAACAACAGCAGCTTTGGATATTTTCTTATTCTCTCTAGTTAATTAAAACATGTCATGCTTTTTCTCTTATACTGTCTCTCGTAAAAAAAAAACGTTGAAGCTTTAATGACAGGTAATTTGACTTTGAGTAGCCTATGTCATGTTGTCCCGCATTTACACACATGTTAAAGCACTTAAGATTAAAACACTCCGCAGGTAACAACACTTTAAGCAGCACAGAGGGAGTGGACTGCTTCTATTATGCATGCAGTTTGTGGGCGGGGCATCTCTCTCTGCACGTCATTCAGACTCACCTGCTCACCAACACACTCCCTGACCGCTGCGCAGAACCTGTGCAGGCTCTCTTTTTATTCTGCTGCTGATTCTATGAAGGAGGTTATTTACTTTACGTGGCATTAAGCCAGCCGTGGTGTCCATATAGATTTCGTTTAAGCCATTGTCTGCCATTTTAATTTAATTGTATGAGGATAATCCTCGGGTCTGGTTATTATAGCGGGACCATTCAGGGAGGTTATTTCATGCAGAGGCTGAAAAGCGCCGTCGTAGAGAAAAATGATTTGCTGTTGGTTTGGACATAAGGGCTCGGTTTTTAGTTCATTTAGACATTTAATGAAAAGTATGCATGATTTGTAACAGTAATGTTTGAATACTAAGTACATTTTTAACTGGCCTACTTTTTCTTTTTATCTAAGTACATTTTTTGCACAAGTATAACATCCCAACATAAACATATTGTCACTTTTTAAGTTGCTATGGAGAATTTGTTCAGTGCTATTTTACCCATGCAGCAGTTATGGAGCAATGTTTTCCTTCATTTGGCACCTGTCAAATATTCACTTTGTTTCTGGTCTAGCTTCTCCTCGGGGAACGAGCAGTTAAATGCTCCACTATGTTCTGAAGCCTGTCTCCCACGGTGTCTGTGTGCAGTTTGCTGAGCAGATAGCGAGCAGTGACTTTTCCCGGTAAAAAGCTGCCTGCTGTCGACCAAAATAAAGACTGACACAAAACAGTAACCAGCATCACTTTTGCTAATGTATTGAATAGTATGCCTGCATGACTCTGTTCCACTCGACTCACTTTTGGCAACAGGTCCTTTTCTCTATTTAATTTTCCACTGCAGATATTACCACCTCAATGGAGGCGGGAAAACTGCTGTGTTATACATAGTGGTGCACCCTAGGCATGGTTTTGCCGGCTGTCGTGTAAAAAAGCGACATCTGGTCGACACACAACTTGCTCGAGTCTGCTGAGCAACCTTCAAGCCTCCATCAACGCAGTACTTTCAAAAACAAGTACCAGCTCCTACAAAAACAAGTACCAGCTCCTATGGCATCCCAATAACAAGCTATTGGATTATAGCTCAGAATGTTTTCTCCTCCAATTAAATAATGTCCGTTCTTTTTTTTAGGTGTGGTGACATGTTAGACCACTGTAGTAAAAACATTGATCAGATTTACATGGATTACAAAACATCAAATCTCACTTTGTTACCGTGGTTACAAAAGAAAGACATATATTATACATATATATATATATATATATATATATATATATATATATATATATATATGTATATATCCATATTGAATAAAGCACCCATTTAGCCAAATCAAGCTCTCACACACAGACACACACAGATACACAAACACACACACACAGACACACACAGACACACACAGACACAAAAACACACACAGATACACACAAAAACAGACACACAAACACACATACAGACACAGACAGACACACACACAGACACACACAGACACACACAAAAACACACAAACACAGACAAACACACACACACAGACACAAACACAGACAAACACAAAAACACACACAAACACACACAGACACACACAAAACACACAAACACAGACACACACAGACACACACACAAACACAGACACAGACATACACACACACAGACACACACAGACACAAAACACACACACACACACACACAGACACACACACAAACACACACAGACACACACAAACAAACACACACAGACACACAAACACACACAGACACACACGATTGGCTACACGAACAATGAGAATTGTTACATTTTCAGTTTTAGTGCTTTTGTGAATAAAAAAAATTCATAGGATTTTTACAACCGTCTCTTAAAGGTGTTGCTTAACTAGGATCCGAACAACCGCCCTGTTGCATCCAACAGCTAGTTTATTCTATTAGTCCTATTTTCATGACTTCTTCAATCAATGTATTCCTAAAGACTTCATCATGTTCTGTTCAGTGTTTTCTAAAGAGAACATCTAGTTAATGGGATATACTATTCAAAAGAACCCAATTCCATTATGCATGTTTAGATAAAACCCTTTCATAACTGCCAGGAAGGCAGAACAGAAAATGTACTTTCTCTTGTTATCTGCTCGTTTCTGTTTCACACGATTTACATATAACTAAAACGGGGGGGTACAGGTCAGTAGTCGCTAAATGTTAAGGGTTACCCATCACTTAATAACACGGATATAAAGCCCGTGAAAAGTACAATGTGTTATCATTTCTATAATATCTCACATTTTGGACACAGATTTGAAACAGGAAATGGACCATGATGCATTGGATCAAACGGTAGCAGCTGATCTGGGATTGACTTCCTGTTAACAAATCATTTCAGATTCACAGAGCTGACTGCAGCCTGTTGACTCACACACCTCCTGTGATGTGTGTGAACAAACCACAGAGAAGTATGGAGACCGAAACACGTCTTCAGGCTGAGCTTCATGAATCAACACAGACGTGAACATATCTTGGTATTTGAACGCATCCCGAAAGAACACGGTGTGTCTTTTAATTCTGCTCAGCACCTCCACATTGTCTCACAGCCTCTCCCACAACGAATAGTGCTACCTTCACCTCTAAAGGGAACAAAAGGTCACACTTAATTATTCATTCGGTATGTCAAACAATGCTTGCCGGCTGTTATTTAGGGTGGGGGAGACCCATTGAATAATTCAGCAGTAGAATTCTCTTTCCTGCTAAAAAAAAAAAAAGGGCGGCAGGGTAGTTTAAAAATGTTTGTGAGTCTTTATCTCTTCCCTGAGCTGACCTTGGCCGTCACCGCAGCGACAGCATGGGACACACAGAAGGTGGCCGGGCTGGTGCAAGGATATTCTGTCAGCCGTAGACGGAGGCTGGGCTCAGTAGAATCAACTGTTTTAACTTGCTTCTTCCACATAGCTTCAATCACACACACACACACACACACACACACACACACACACACACACACACACACACCACACACACACACACACACACACACACACACACACACACACACACACACACACACACACACACACACACACACACACACACACACACACACACACACACACTTGTTAGAGCTTGTTAGTCTCTGCTAAGTTAACTTGGAACCTCCATCCATGTAGTACTAATTTTAAAAAAGACTGTTACTGCCAAAAGGTGTTTTCTTATTGCTTCCATCAAAAGCAATTTGATAATTGTTCATTTTTTGTAATTTCATTGAATTCATTTACATTCTTTTGTTTTATACATGTTGTATATCTGTCTTAAAACATTGATCTCAGATTAACATTGAATACAACATATCAGCTGTCAATCTGTTTCTCTTAAAAACGAAATTATATATTGAATAACGGTATTTTTCTCTTTCATTCTCTCTCACTCTAACACACACACACACACACACACACACACACACTCTCAGTGTCTGATTACAGTACACCGTGAGCCACGCTGAGCCAGGCTGGAGCAGATATTCTGTCCGCCGTAGACGGTAGCTTGGCTAATGAAATCAACCTGTTTAGCTAGCTAGTCTCTGCTAAGCTAACTTGGAGCCTCCATCAATGCAGTAATACACATATATAAGCTTTTATCCACTACTGTTGTGGCAAAAGATGTTTTCTTATTGCTTCCACGTAGCTTCAGTCAAAATACATTTGATCGTTTCTCATGTTTTGTCATTTTATTGAATTCATTTCCAATATTTTATTTTTTTGTGTTGAAATCTGTCTTAAAAACATTGATCAACTATCAATCTGTTACTGTAACAAACTAAATCAATATATTGAATAAAGCTCATACTCTCTTTCATTCTCTCTCTCTCACACACACACACACACACACACACACACACACACACACACACACACACACACACACACACACACACTCTCAGTGTCTGTTTACAGTACACCATGTGCCATGCTGAGCCAGTTCTGGTGCCAATGTATAAAAATAAATCAGATTACTCTCTCACAATGCTGCCTTTCACCCGCGGTATGTTTCTGTTTCGGAACACTCGCAACTGGTCCTCCTAAGCGGCTTTCTTAAGATGTAAGGGGTGTTTATTGTAGCCGGAGAGGCAAAAAAAGAAATATGAATACTATTAAAGTGCATTAAAGTGAAGAATAGTGTAATATGAGTCACTTCCCTCGGAGGATTAGAGGAGGATTGTGAGGAAGGAGAGAAAGTGTCTTGTTAGGCTGGAGGGAGAGAGAGGACAATGAGAGAGAGAGTGAGGAGGTGTGTGTGTGTGTGTGTGTGTGTGTGTGTGTGTGTGTGTGTGTGTGTGTGTGTGTGTGTGTGTGTGTGTGTGTGTGTGTGTGTGTGTGTGTGTGTGTGTGTGACACTGATACAGTACAGCAGCCCAGAGGTAATCAAATAAGAAGCGTGTTTGTCATTGTCAATGAAATCATCACAATGGCTGCTATCATACTGCTGTGTGTAAGGGAGCTCTGAAAGGAAGTGACGTAATCAATATTTATAGAAAATAACATATTTTTGAAGACAATTATATTTCCATAAGTACCGATCTTGATATAATTAATATAACATCCCAGGTACGATTATTACATTATTACCATGTCAGGCATTTTCCATCTGTTCTTATGAAGGGAATTGTGATTTTATTAAATATAATTTTAACAATATTTATGTATTTCACGTCATTTTGAACAAAGAAGCACTCAAGTATGAGCTGGACTTTTACACAGGAATTGTTTTTTAGCCCTTTTTAAAACTAGAATTAATGTATTGGTCAAATAAATATGCCAAAGTAACATGACTTCCATGGTCTTGTTTTTTTAATGAGTAACTTAGTTTGCCCATATACACACAAGACCAATGCCTTATCATATACCTTAAGACGGAAATGTTTTATGTGAAGGGAAATATATATATATGTACTGTATGTATATAAACAAATACATTAATAATAATAACAATACAACACCCAAACACATTAAAACATGAATTCCTTCAATTGAAGCTGATTGCCGACCCAAGTAGTTAGACCTTACCCTAAGTTCCTGTAATAAGAGATGTTGTGTGAGAAAGACTGGAGGCATTTAACCGGCTGAATGTGACGTTGGTTGGTGAAAGAGATGAAAATGTTGAAAACATTGCCCATTTTTGTAATACAGGACCTAATAATATCTGATTCATTAATGATCAGGTCGTTCCTCACTGTATTGTTAAGTGTTACCAAACAACAGGAGAGACAATAGAGACCCGCTTAAACCCATGCCTGGCTTGTGAATCAGAAGTTGAAAATGAAAATCTCACCATCTATAAATCACGTTCATCGGGTGCAGCAAAGTGCAGTGTGCCAGGTCCAAAGTGCACAAGTTAAAAATGAGCGGTTGACTTTTCCCCGCCACCTGGACTGGAGATCAGGCTGATGAATTGGGGAATGAAAGCAGAAGTTATTTGGGACACAGACGCTCCGGAGTTGGCTTGTGATGCCAGTATTTCTTATATTCTTATTGCCAGTGTAGTATACTCACGGAGCAGTGACAACACTCGTTTATCTTTGGAGCTGAAAATAAGACAAAGGTTGAGGAGAAGCAGGTGAAGAGGATATGGATTGGCCTCAAATACACTGAGGGGTGAGGACTGGAGCAGGAGAGTGCTTCCTGCCAGAGGTAGGAAGTAGTGGAGTACAAATACTTTGTTACTGTACTTAAGTACATTTTTCTGGTATCAGTACTTTACTCCACTACTTATTTTTCTGAAGAACTTTTTACTTTGACTTCTTACATGTTGAACTCAAATACCTGTACTTTCTACTTCTTACATGTTGAACACAAATACCTGTACTTTCTACTTCTTACATGTTGAACACAAATACCTGTACTTTCTACTTCTTACATGTTGAACACAAATACCTGTACTTTCTACTTCTTACATGTTGAACACAAATACCTGTACTTTCTACTTCTTACATTTTGAACACAAATACCTGTACTTTCTACTTCTTACATGTTGAGCACAAATACCTGTACTTTCTACTTCTTACATGTTGAACTCAAATACCTGTACTTTCTACTTCTTACATGTTGAACACAAATACTTGTACTTTCTACTTCTTACATTTTGAACTCAAATACCTGTACTTTCTACTTCTTACATGTTGAACTCAAATACCTGTACTTTCTACTTCTTACATGTTGAACACAAATACTTGTACTTTCTACTTCTTACATGTTGAACACAAATACCTGTACTTTCTACTTCTCTCATTTTCCAAACAGCTGGTTCCTTTAGTCTGAATGTGTGTTTGGTGGCGTGATCATTATTCTTTAGAGTCATTGCGTGCCTATTGATTTGAACACGATCCGTGTATCCATCATTTCCTGGTCTTCTCTAAAGAAGAGGGACCAATGGAAACGTTGTCATGTTGCCGTTGTTCAGCATGGAAACATTCATTAGCTAACAATGACATTATTGTTCTGTTAATATAAAGGGAGGTCAGGTACTCTTTAAAGCAGCTGGGAGTTATGGGTACTTTTTACTGAAGTACATTTCAAAGCCTCTTTACTTTCACTTGAGTAAAGAAGTTTAGTCAGTACTTCTGCCTTTACCACAGTATTTTTAAACACGAGTATCTGTACTTCTACTTGAGTAAAGGATGTGTGTGCTTTTGCCATCTCTGCTTTCTGCCAAACTCTGGTCCACTGTGGCTCTTAACATCTCCTCTGGATCCACGCATGGTGCCAGGGTGCTGATCTGTAATGCCAGGAGTTTAGCAGCCCAACTTAATTAAAGTAATTTATTTTACCTGAGCTTGTCAGAAAAGACTTGGCAACACCTCCCGGTCTTTCTGGCTGCAGCAGCTACGTCTTAATTCACTCTGTGGGTGGGCTGAAGAGGGTTGATTGTTCCCTTTCAGAGCAATCAGGCAAAAACAGCAATAAGGGAATCAATGCAATTTTACAGTAAATTAATTAATACCTTTTATATGTCTTGAAGCGGGAAAATGGTATATTAAATGCATACAAATGTTTACCCCCCTGTGTTAAAGTATTGTATATGCAAGGGTTCACACAGTTTGATGATTAAATCATTTTTAATCCGCGCCACATAAAGTTTAATATCCGCACACAATGTCTTAGAAAAATACAAAACTTCTAATCAGCACCCACATCAGACTGCTCCTTATAAAATATCATCATGCAACAATGGCAATAATGGAAATAATTAAGTGCATATTCAAATTTTGTTAAATTGCTTTTCACCTTCAAAATCCCTTGATTTTGTCTGACCGTGAGGCGGCTATGTAAAACAGGAGACAACCTCATGTACGTGACATGCATAACATCCAATACTTCATTTTACCTGAACCACAACCTATTTTTCTAAATCTTACAAAGTAGTTTCACCACATTTAATAGATCTTATATAAATGACGATTTGTTATTATGACTAATAACAATAAAACATACGACAATGCCTTTCCAATAATCTGTTCACATTGTGCAATATTAGTAATACAAAGTAATTAGTAATACAAAAATGGCATGATACTTAGTGTCCATATGCATTTTCAGATTCATATTTGTCTTTAGTGTCTCTACTGGGACATGTCTCCATGCTTTAATGTCATAACGCTCTTTATTTCTCTCATACTCTCTGTGCTGCAGCACCTCTTTTCACCCTCTGTCTGAAACCAGAGCCCAGTCTGCTCTAATTGGTTAGCTGGTTGGTCAACCTCTTAGAGATGTCCTACCCCTTAGCCTATCACGACGTACAATGTGTTGGAGGGCTAGGGTGGGGAGTGTGAGAGAGAAACTTTGCAGACCATTGACTTGCATAAAAACCTATATTACACACTATAAGAAAAGGAAGACCCCCAAAAGCAAGGATATCATTCAAATACAACTTTTTTATTATCAATAGTTTACAGGTGTTCTCACTTTTGGGTGACTTACCTCCAAGCTGTTTATCATTCAACTGCTGAGTGTCCCTCTTAAATGGAGTCAATACCAACACATCCACTTAGATTGCTATTTAATGTTTATTGTTAAGTGATCAATTCGAGCGGCGGCATAATTACATCCCACCTTGTGAAAGAAAATGAATCCACATTTTGTTTTTCCTCATCTTCTTCTCCATATGATTAAACAAGAACCAGAGGCAGTGGGTCGCTCATTCAATTAGTGTTTCATTTACCACATTTAATTACCCACAATCCCTGCCCTCTCTGACCCTCCAGGAAGCCTCGTATGACTAATGAGTGCACTTACCTGATTTCCCTGCATGGAAAATCACATCGGTGTCTATTTCCACTCATCTGCTCGCAGGGAGGCAGTATATATGGTGACTGAAGATTAAAGGATTTTTTTAGGGGTGGGGGGCAGGGTGGGTGTATTGAAGGTGACGCTTGAAGCCTTGAATCCAGCCACTTTGATCTTCCAGAAGCTCATGTTGCCACCAGTTGTCACATTTGTTACTGAGTACCTGTTGAACCTTCAGTTCACATGGGCTGAAAAACAAGTAGTTTGCAATTTATATAAGATCATATAAAAGTTTGGTAACACTTTAAATTAAGGTACACATACTCATCATCAACTAGTTGTTAATTAACATATTAGGGCCAAACTTCTAGCTTAATAGTAAACATATTCTGAGTTATAAATACCTCATTTCAAGTTATTTTGACAGAATTAACACTTGCAGTTTCATGTCTTGTTACATAAGAATAGATCATATGTGTTAGGTGTTATTATGGGAGAATTATTATTCTTGTGGTACTACTGCCTTATCAGGCCCATAATGAGCAGAGCATATTAAGACCCAAACTCATGTACAACAACTTCCTTACTTACAATAAATAAGCATTAATTAGAGGGTTATTGAGGAAAAACTCATGGCCTATTACTTGTATAATATGGTCATGTAGAATAAGGCATTAATAAGTGTTTTATAATGACTAATAAAGAGCCAATATACTGCTAATATGCATGTTAATCAACAGCTAGTTGACCGTGAATATGTGTACCTTAATATAAACAGTTACTACAAGTTTTTCTTAAAAAAGGTCTGCAACGTTTTTTACTCAACAAGCTTACGTTTTGGATATTTTACGTTTTAGATTTGAGGCTTTGATACTCCCTTAATAAGCTCTTTGAAATAGGCTGTCTAGTATTTTTTTTACTGATTACAGCTTTGAACTTTGATTCAGGAGAGAATGGCTTGCAATACAATGGAGACTTGTTATTTTATGTTTTCCTATCTGGACCAAAACAATCTTTGGGTCGCCTTTTCTGGAATAAAAACGTCTATTTAAAGGTTTAAAGGAGCTCTCTCACTCGAACAAAACGGCCTGTTTTCCGATATAATCCGATACAATAAGATATAATATGATACGATATGATGCAATACAATACAATACGATCAGATACTAAACTATACCATACAATACAAAATGATACAATATGCTACAATACACTACAATATGCTACAATACACTACAATATGCTACAATACATTACAATATGCTACAATATGCTACAATACACTACAATATGCTACAATATGCTACAATACACTACAATATGCTACAATACATTACAATACACTACAATACAGTACAATATGCTACAATATGCTACAATACACTACAATATGCTACAATACATTACAATATGCTACACTACATTACAATATGCTACAATATGCTACAATACACTACACTATGCTACAATACATTACAATATGCTACAATACATTACAATATGCTACACTACATTACAATATGCTACAATATGCTACAATACACTACACTATGCTACAATACATTACAATACGCTACAATATGCTACAATATGCTACAATACATTACTATACACTACAATATGCTACAATACATTACAATATGCTAAAATACACTACAATATGCTACAATACATTAAAATATGCTACAATATGCTACAATACATTACAATATGCTACAATACACTACAATATGCTACAATATGCTAAAATACATTACAATATGCTACAATATGCTACAATACATTACTATATGCTACAATATGCTACAATATGCTACAATATGCTACAATACACTACAATATGCTACATACATTACAATATGCTACCATACATTACAATATGCTACAATATGCTACAATACACTACAATATGCTACAATACATTACTATATGCTACAATATAATAAAATATGCTAAAATATGCTACAATACATTACAATATGCTACAATATGCTAACATATATTACAATATGCTACAATATGCTACAATATGCTACAATACATTACAATATGATACAATATGCTCCACTATGCTACAATATGCTAAAATACACTACAATATGCTACAATACATTACTATATGCTACAATATAATAAAATATGCTAAAATATGCTACAATACATTACAATATGCTACAATATGCTAACATATATTACAATATGCTACAATATGCTACAATATGCTACAATACATTACAATATGATACAATATGCTCCACTATGCTACAATATGCTAAAATACATTACAATATGCTACAATATGCTACAATATGCTACAATATGCTACAATACATTACAATATGCTACAATATGCTACAATACACTACAATATGCTACAATATGCTAAAATACATTACAATATGCTACAATATGCTACAATACATTACAATATGCTACAATATGCTACAATATGCTACAATACATTACAATATGCTACAATATGCTACAATACATTACAATATGCTACAATATGCTAAAATACATTACAATATGCTACAATATGCTACAATACATTACAATATGCTACAATATGCTACAATATGCTACAATACATTACAATATTCTACAATATGCTACAATACATTACAATATGCTACAATACATTACAATATGCTACAATACATTACAATATGCTACAATACATTACAATATGCTACAATATGCTACAATACATTACAATATGCTACAATATGCTACAATACATTACAATATGCTACAATATGCTAAAATACATTACAATATGCTACAATATGCTACAATACATTACTATATGCTACAATATGCTACAATATGCTACAATACATTACAATATGCTACAATACATTACTATATGCAACAATATGCTACAATATGCTACAATACATTACAATATGCTACAATATGCTACAATACATTACAATATGCTACAATATGCTAAAATACATTACAATATGCTACAATATGCTACACTACATTACAATATGCTACAATATGCTAAAATACATTACAATATGCTACAATATGCTACAATACATTACAATATGCTACAATATGCTACAATATGCTACAATACATTACAATATGCTACAATACATTACTATATGCTACAATATAATAAAATATGCTAAAATATGCTACAATACATTACAATATGCTACAATATGCTAACATATATTACAATATGCTACAATATGCTACAATATGCTACAATACACTACAATATGCTACATACATTACAATATGCTACCATACATTACAATATGCTACAATATGCTACAATACACTACAATATGCTACAATACATTACTATATGCTACAATATAATAAAATATGCTAAAATATGCTACAATACATTACAATATGCTTGTTGATGTTGCTCCATTTGCAACATCAACAAGGACACATATTAGAACAATAAACAAGTAAACAGACATTTCATTTAGTTGTGATCTCTCTCATATTTGGAATGCAGAGAATTACCACTAATTGGAGTCATGTAGAAGAAACTGTAGCTCAACTTAACAATCCTGGTCTTTAAATATAAAAGTAACACTTATACAACACTGCTTTAAATAAGTGATTCTGCCTACATTTGTCCACTGACCTCTTGCCGTTTGACAAACTGGAGGCAGAGGCAGTTAACTGTAGGCAGATTGTGTTGAATATTTGCGGCCAAGCATGCTTTGTGAAAGTGGATTCCTGCCAGGATGAAGAACTGTGCCTACCAGATTGTGAAAAACTGAATTAAAGTTTGATACGAGCCATTAGTTTCCAGCCATGTTGTTTAACTTATCCAGTGGTATTCACTTCTTGCGTCCTCTTGTGATATACACCTGCTGTATAGCGCATTAAGCAGCGTTATATTATTCTCTCAACACAAGTGCCTTGGTTTAAATTGTAATGTAGGGTGGCTATTAATATTCAAGATGTAGGATTACAGCATTAGTGTCCGACTGTAAGCTCAGGGATGTGTTCAAAATGACTGTGAGAAGTAAACTCTCTGTGCCCTTAATAAGAATAATTATCTATTTATACAGCCATAACAACTACATTAAGTATAAATCAGCTCCTTACAAGATTGTGAGGCAATTATGATTTGGCAAATGAAGCCATTACGATATTAAAGCAGGTTACAATACAGCAGGGTGGGCCAGGAACATTGATTATACTCATGTATAATAACTCTGCTTTACCGTAATATAATTAACGTCTTTATGTCTCACTAGTTTTCGAAGACAACAAGTTTTCTTAATGAGGAAATGCTAAATGCATAAACTGGATCGACTAACAATGGAGACAGAGTACATTGTCTCTGAATGGTGTACGTCTCTTGCTGGTTTGTGTATTTTTGATGGCACCTTAAAACATGGAGTATCTCTACTCATCTCATTGTATACCTGTATAATGACAATAAAGTATTCTATTCTATTCTGATCCTGCGTGCAAGGCAGTCTGGACATTTTACTGATTAAGATCAAACACATCGCATTAGTTAGTTTTGTTACTTTGGCCTATCCACTCTTGTTTTTGAAAACAATTTGGGGTTTTCGTCTTTCCTGTAAGGCTTTGTGAATGTGAATGGTCTGGAAAGGCAACAAATCCATTTCTACGGTCAATATAGTTGTTGTTTAATCATGACCAAAATCATCCCCAAACATTAACCATAGCATTGTCAGATTATTTACTGTTTGAGTATAATATATATTGTTTTTTTAGTACATGGACAAATGACATTTTCGTGACAATCGGTGGCGAAAATTGGTGGATGTTAAAAAACTGCTTTGATGTTGTTTAAAGGTCCCCTATGATACTGTTTTTCATCAATATATTACAGGTCTCAGATATACACAGAACATGTCTCTGAAGTGTTTGGCTCCAAACACCAAACAGATCATGGCAGCATTACCCATAATCACCTCTGTTTCAGTCCTGTTTCCAAAGTGCTGATTCTCTGTCTGTTACTTCAGATGAAAATAAGGAGCCCCTCCCCACGCCCCTCTGAGAGACATTTGGTTACAAAGAACTCAATGGTGCTCTAGGAGGAGATTCAGGTGATAAGGGGGGGGGGGACATGAAGAAGAGTGGACACATGTTGATGTAGAAGAGACATGAAGAAGAGGGGACACATGTTGATGTAGAAGAGACATGGAGAAGAGGGGACACATGTTGATGTAGAAGAGACATGAAGAAGAGGGGACACATGTTGATGTAGAAGAGACATGAAGAAGAGGATTGTGCATAATAGGTGACCTTTAAGAGGACATGGACAAACAACATTGGACTTGTGCATGTGTTGTACAATTTGATTCCTGGCTCGTGAACAGTCCCCAAAGGATCGGAGAACATTGCTCATTCCCTTTACCCTGCCAAACTTTCCCAGCTGCTTCAGAAAATCAAACCAGCACCTTCTTTATCACAGATCTGCTTCAGGTACCTGTCTGCCTGTTTCATAAGCTCCGTGATCTCCCTCCTCTGACTTCTTAAATGCTGGCTGTGGGCTCAGTAATGGAAACACGTGTCCACTTACATGACAGCAGAAGCTCCACTGAAGACTTCCATGTTCAATGTTGGCATGCCAGACAAGTTAACAGGCAAGAGGAACTGCGGGAGCGAATTAGCTCTCCGGATGTGAGTAGGAACAGACTGTTTGTCTATTAAGGTGTTCTGCGTCTCGCTGGAGAAGCTTAGTTAATGGTGATTGTGGACATTGTTGATTTGAAAGCTTGGAGACAATATGTCACGCTGGAGAGCAAAGCGGGGTCCAAGTGCAGGACACGGAATAACTTTGCAGAAAATTACCATTAATAGGTCATTCTGAACAGAGCAGGGCGAGGCAAACACAATTGAACACAACTCTCCATTAAACGAGGAAACAAGGAAACAAGGATGACAGAAAACCAGATCTTAAATACATGCAGAACTGATCACACAAGACACAGGCAGGGAAGACGGAGATATGCTATGTCCCTTCGTCTCTGAAGAACAGAATCAATATCAGGACATTATGTTATATATGTCATTTTGTGTGAGAGACTGGGTTTTGTTTTTCAATGAAAACGCATCAAATATGTGAAACCTTGAAGTAGTTTTCTGAACTTCTTTCTCTTTTGGCTTCTGGTTAAAACTAACCAATCATTATTTGTCCAAAAGTGGATTTTTCTTTCTTTTCTTTTCACTTTCTTGATTTACTACAAAGTGTGAATTCAGTAACCTTGAGCAAACATCCCGGCAGATGTTCAACCTCTTACACTGTGTTATACTGTGATACAGCTTTGTGTTGCACACGGTCTGCTCTCTTCACAAAGAGAAGGACATA
>CADEHL010000266.1:4989312-5121812 GCA_902827135.1 Harpagifer antarcticus
ATGTTATATTAAGAGTGTGAAAACCTGCTAAAGCTAAAGGAGGGTCGAAGAAAGAACAGACTTTAACTACAATAACATTATCTTTCTTGAAAACTTAACTAAGTAGTTTGTTGAAGTCATTGATTTTGCTTCCTAAACCCAAGTTATGTCATGTGACCCAATGTAACAGGGTAAAGGCACGAATGATTTTCAAGTTGCAGCACAAATGGCTGTCCCGGATGTCTCTGAAGTAAAGGCAGTGATTAGATCATTTGATGGTTTACCATGACATTTTGTTTGATCTTTTCCTCCCCAGAGTAGCAATCCCTGTGAACACCAAACCCTGATCTAGCACCACTATAAGGCTGATATGTCTAACTCTTAGTGAACTGTCCTTACTGTGTTGACTATCCTTAACTATTGGATGGATTGCAATCAAAACGTATGCATCTTTTATAGTACCAATGGGCTGAAACTTGATTCCTATAGCAATCCCCTGACTTTCTGATTTGCACCACCAGCAGCTTATCGTGTGAAATATCACATTGACTAAATGGATTGGGACATTCATGGTTCCCAGACAATAGGGATGTTGATGTCTTTACTTTTCACTTTGGAGATTTGGGGGGAGCCTCGCTGCGGGGAAGCAGTGTGTGGACCAGTCTGCCCCTGTGTAGCATGTTATTTCGATGAGAGATCAGCAGATCGCCACTGGGCTTTCAACTAAAGACACAGCCACGCAAAAGCTGCGGCAGGAAAGCACCTCACAAATTAGGTGTACCAGTACCCATAAGGAGAATTTGTGAGGTGCTTTCCTCCGTGGTGAAACGATCAGCACCACGGAGGAAAGCGGCAGAAAGTCGCCTGGAGTTAAACAGAGCGGGGCTGCGTTGCGCGCATGGCTTCCTTCTGCAGGTAACGGGAAGACGCGCTCTGGCGGCGATCTCGTTCAGGATCCGAAAATAACATTTAAATATTGTGCCAGGGGTTGCCGACCCCTGCTGTAGACGTTTAGTCTTGTTAGAAAATTTCTTCCATGAAGGCATCCAAAGAAAGAGAATCCCTGTAACACAGCGGCTGCATTTCGGCATAGTTAATTGTTGGTGACATTACAAGACAGGACGACATTGCAGGATGTACACTCATTGTAGAGGGGAACATCAACAGGGCTTTATGACAGGATAACAATTGCATTAGGCTGAATATAAACACACAGACTCATTAACTATTCATGTGCAGCATGTTGGAATAGAGCAGAGATTTATTTTTGCAAAATTGCAAGCACATAATTGAGAACTTAATAAACCTGCTGAGTATACATAACATAAAAAAGATTAGAATCTGCTGGTTTGTTAAAGTCACATATGTGCACACTTCCTGCAAAATACCTGCATCTGCACTGTGTGTGAGTGACTTTAATCTTTCTGTGGACAAGCTGTTGATGAGTGTGACCTTGAAGCGCTCTGAATGAAGGGCACCTGGGATCAAAAGGTCAGGGACAGCAGGGGTTTGTCACTGCTGTCCAATGCTGGGCGTTTTTTCTCGCTGATTTTAGCCATTACCAAACTGCTCGCTGTGTAATAACCTTGCTCCAGCACCATCAAGGCAAACAACACCGGCCACTTTGTAGTGCTGGAGCCCATTTAATGAGTCTGGCCAGGACAATTCGGTAAGAGTGATAATTAGCTTATTTTCCTTTCTTAATAAGAGTCTGTCATTGTGTGTTTCACGCTCCTTAGACACTGACCAGGTTCAAAACACAAGGTGAAATAGAAAATGTATTGATTTCACCTCAGTGGTTTATTCAGCAGTCTTTCAACTCCCACCGGCAACCAGACATCAATAAAGAGGCTGTAACATTGTGTATATTTGACATCTTGTAGATTCTCATATAACATTTAATTGTGAATGTTATCTTTATTTCCTCCTTTGTATATAAAAGTAAGATGTTCAGTTTTAAATCATGCATGCACATACAGCACGATGAAATCTATATAACGCTTTGATGTACAGTCTGCAGAGCATAACAAATAACTTGGATCTTATCAAGTATTTTCAGTGACCGGTCATTAAAAGGTTGCACACAGAGCAGTGTCTTATTCCAAAAAAGCTGACATTAAAACAGACAGCAAGAGTTCGAAGCTGGTCAGCGGCAGACATCAACCAACAACCGTAGCTTTGATCGCAGCAGCAGCTAATTTGCGTCCATCAAAAGCCAGGTTCTGTCAAAATGCCCTTTTACAAAATGCTGCCTGTCTGCTGCCGAACTCTGTATGAGTGCTAGGTGAAATGTAAACCCCCCCCTCTCATTAATGCAAATGTTTCAGCACTAACGGTCCTGTGCAGTTTACATTTTAGCATATACAACAAGTTGAGTGAGCAAGAAGAGAAGAGTCTAGAGAACTAATTACAAGAACAAGACACAGCTGCAGTAGGTTGGAAAAACACACAGAAGCAGGGGAATTAGACGCAGGGGGATCAAATCAGGGCGGGGCTAAACATCTCGTAAAAAAGGAGGGAAAACAGACAAAGAAAGGAAGTAACACCCGACATGATTCGACGACGTGAGTGGTCTTAGAAAATAAAACAGAAAAACAAAAACCGTGACAAAAGTGATATTAAGACAGAAATATTTAAGAGAGCTGTCATTAAATCTTAACAATGAATGTGACATTGGGTTCAAAAGACAAGAAATATTTAAGAAAGCTATCAGTAAAATCTTAAAAATGACTTGGACATCGGAAAGAAAGAAACACAGCAGATAAAGACAGTTTCTTTTTATGCTAATTATCACAACAATTTAGGGAAAACACACTAAGACAGGTAGTGAAACCAGGCATGACCATGGATGTATAATAAGAACTGGATACAGCGTCGGAGGCGGGGTCTCATTCTTTCCTGAGGGCTGCTCATTGGCGCATGAGGACAAATGGCCCAACTTTTGAGAGAGCGAAACGTCATGCCTGGCTAGAGCATGCCCAGTTGAGTTGCCCCTTAAGCCCCGCCCCCTGAGCTCCCACTCTCGGCTCACTAGAATGAATGGAGAGAGAAAATAAATCTAGATTCGGCTTTTAGTGCATTTTACAACTTTAAGGACCGAATGATTCTAATAAGGGCTATAACATAGTTCATACTGGGTCGTTTATTTAGTCAACAAAAAATTATCCACCGATTTACAGACGTCTCTTTCCCAATGTTAGTCAATGGGAAAAAGTTGTTTTGGGCCAGGTGACGTCATGGACTGATACGGAAGTTGCAGTACCGCCGTTTGGACACAACGAATTTTGGGCACAGAGTCCGGAGCACTTCCTGGGGGCTTGGGCATGACACATGAGCCTCATCCCGATACCCCTCCTCGACTCCTCTCTTCCCCTCCTCCGGGACTTGACCTGTAAATCATTTTTGAAGGACGTCCCAATAGCTCCCAATAGCTGAAATGCACACGGAGGATTCGAGGAGGGGTGCGGAAGGATACATGAGAGCAGACTACGCGGAAGTGTTTTCACTACTGGCGTATAAAAGCCTCGCCCCCACCTTCACAGCTGGTCCATTTCAACACAGGAAAACGGAGAACTGGAAGAATGAGTGGAAAAGTGTCACATAAATGTATAAGTGCTCACAGCTCTGTGGGAATTATTATGTGCAATTCATTTCTTAAGGTTATACTAACAATTTAAGTCATGTTTAATGATCTTGAACGTCACTAAATGGCTAGATCTTGATAAATAACAATTGTTTGTATTGATTTGTGTTAAGATATTCCGGAGTTAAATTATTTAAAATGCACAGTCCTGAATGTGGGGATCTACAGGACACACATTTTGAGAGTAAAGGCTTTCACATTACTATAATTATATTTTTATTTAAATGTAGGCTACATTTTACACCAAAACGGAACACAAAAGCAGGACCAACCATCATACATTGATTTCCTTAACTAACAAGAGAAAGATTCATTCATTTAAATAAATATTTAACAACAAATGGGCCGGTTCTAAAGGGTTATTCAGTTAAGCCCGATGAGAGGGGATACAGCTGTGCACATGTCATCATTAACAGACGTCGTTTAAAAGTGACGTTTGAGTGAACGAGGACATCCCAAATAATACCTGAGGACTCCTCTGTCCTCGCGTCACCTCCTCGTGTCTCTCGCTCGCATCTTACGGAGGCGGAGCTAAGATGCAAGGAAGGGACGCGAGTGAGGGAAAGGAGGAGTCGAGGAGGGGTATTGGGATGAGGCTAGTGTGATTGTGAATGGTCTGGTGGTTCCTCGGTTATCGGTCCTCGCTCCTCGATCCTTGGTCCTCCGGCAGAAATAAGAGCCATGGGAAGCTACTCAAGATGGCGCAGACAAATCAACTTCCGGTGATACAGAGGAGCGAGAAAATGAAAATAGTCGACCTGAGACGGGGCCCTGGTGATTGGTCCTTCAAAATAAAACAGGAAACAGTCAAACTTAACCAAGAAAAAAACCTTGATGGCACATGGAATACAGGAAGAATATCCACAAGGCAACACAAGGATTAAAGATGGGATGAACACACACCTTGATAACTAGACCAGTGGTTCTCAACTGGTCAGGCCTCGGGACCCACTTTTTACTTGGTCAATACATCGCGACCCAACATTTTGAAGCACTATTCAACAAAAAATCGTGCTGTAATATATACACTTTTCAGCATACAATATTAATTAAAGTGAAGTAAAGTGCATATATCCCTTCACAGAACTAAAGTATGCTTTTAAAAAAGGTTTAATGAGATGATGGAATCAAAGCTGAACTATATAAAAAGGCACGCATGCTGAAAACCCAACCCCAGCAGGGGGTCTGGGGGGATTCTCCCCCAGGAGATTTTTAGAAATACTAACATAAACTATGCATTCTGGTACACTGAGAAGAAAATAAATAAATCTATTACTACCCGACATATTAATAATATTTTATGCCATTGTTTGTTTTTCATTTTGTTGTGAAGCTGAACTTGCTGCTCCTCACAGAGAGAAGAGCAAAGAAGAGATAGTCTGTGTGACTTACTTTAAATTGTGGGTAAGGGTAGATAGCCCCCATTGTTCTGTGACCTGTCAGTCATCAGACCGGGGGTCATATTTCATTATGTGTTCATTGTTATCTGAAGTTGTAACCATGGATGTATAAAAAAGAGTTATACCGCAAAGTTATTCTCCGTGGGGACTTCCGGCAACAATCTTGATTCTGATTGGCCAGAAGACTCGAAAAAACATCAGCAAAGATATTTTATTGAGAAGATGATCACTATGTGACAGAAGTTTTCAAAACCGTTTATGGTCTCCGGTACTTCCAGTCCAACGCCGACTGCATGCACAGCGTTAGAAAATCGGGCCTTCAAAATAAAAGTTTGACTTTTTCCCCAAAAAAAAAAAAATCCAAATTTTTTTTTTCAATTTTTTTTTCTTCACTCACACATCCGCGACCCACTCGAAACGGGTCCGCGACCCACTTTTGGGTCGCGACCCACCAGTTGAGAACCACTGAACTAGACGGCAACATGACAAGGAACAATGGGAAATACACAGGTAGGCAACATTAACACACAGACCGTAACTATCACAAAAAAGCATGAAAACACACAAAGCTAGAAAGTTAAACTGGAAAAAGTGAGTGTTCTTACAAAATAAAACAGGAAGCAGAAACACAAAAGGCAAGACCATGATAGCTTGTGGACTAAAAGCAAGACACTAATATAATAAAACAAACAGTAAAATTAACTTAATGTCTTAAATGTATCTGGAAATTGAAATGGCCAGCAGCAATGCATCTGAGGATGTCTGATAACTAACTTGTGTAAAGTGCAACAAGAAGCCAGTAGGCCAAGGAAGCTATGATTGGTTTGATGTGTTCATGTTTGCTAGCTCAAGTTAAAACAATGCAACCTTAATAATTCATAATTTATAAAGTCAGCTGATGTTAAACATAAATAACTTTTCGCTAACAACCTTATGAGTTTTATAAAGTTGGCTGAATTGATTACATTAAGCTTTTTGTTGTGCTAACTGTATTGTTTTGTTTGCTAGCAACATTGGCATAGCTGACACTGCTATTAAAGCTAGCTTACAAAAGCAAACTCATAAGGTCAGTAAAGTACTGCTAAAGACACGACATGGAATTGATACGATGGACTTTTTAACAGTATTTTTTAAGATGTTAATGTTCATAGTGGTAAATTAATTAATTTCTCTGTGTAAAACGTTTGATATTGGAATAAAGAGGAATTTCATTGGTCACCCAACAGCAACTAGTAACACACTGATCGTAGCTGCCCATCTTCCTTTCACAAAGGACTCGGTAACAATGAACTACTATGAGCTTGTGTTGAGTGCCTTAAACATAATTTCAATGTTAACGTGTGAATACGTTTTAGTCATGAATCCAGACAATAAGGGTACATTGCTTTGTTTTATTCAAAAGTGATTAAGACAAAACCACTTTTCCATGCTTCTTATAGTTGTTCACTCCTTGCTCTTTAATTGTGTTTTGGTGGAGCCGGTGGGATCTGTGTTTACTATCTCTGCTGCCTTTCTGCAGTCACACAATCCTTCCATGAGCAACCTTTAAATAGCACAAGCCTGGCAAATCAATCACAGAAAATACTATTTTACTATTCAAAATGAGGAGGAACTCAGAGGAATGGGAATGTGATTTTTTTTTCGGTAATACAATTGGCTACAGTCTATTGACTAAAAATACACGCTGGGTTTCCCTTCCCTAAGTCCCATGAATCCACGTCTCCTGCTGTTTATCTAAATCAAATTTGATAGGCATTATACAAATACGAAATATACATGATTACATTTAATTTGCGGAATAGAGAGTCTTTTAGGATTGGTGCCAATTGTTCTTATTTGATTTCGATGCCTACCTAACCGAAGTGCATATCGTGGTTGTGTATTTATTCATTTAAGTGGTTGTGGTTGGTGACAATATATTCATGTATGTACATAATTTATATTTTCTGGCTCCGATCCTTTCTTAAAGCTGTGCTTAGCTGTGGGAAAGGGGGCTATTGAGTAAGCATCTTATTCGAATGCAGTGAATTGTCTGTTGGAATCCAAAGCTGTTATACAATTCATAATTTCGCCCACTTTTGCAGATACATAACATTTTACAAAGATGTTGTGGCTCTCTTCTCTGGCAGTGGCCTGGTGTTTTTATCTAAGGACATTGTTACGACCCGTCCCCCTACCAAGCGGTAATGGCTCGTGGGAAGACCCGTAGCATAACAACAAACCACGCCAAACACAGAATATCGTTAACGAGGGCATTTATTGTCAGCACAGCCATAACTTACATGCCTACCGGCAAAAAGGAACCGAGTCTGGAGGACGGCAAAAAACTAACATCCTCCAGAGTTCACACAATATAAGACAGCAAAAGAATAATGGATCCACACGTGGGGTGAGAGGCGATCCACGGATAGAATCCCTCGGGGTCAGGACAGGAAAAAGAGAGCCTCTTCTCCTCCAGCTTCTCCTTTTAAAGTCCCCAGCTGAATGTCATTAGGACACCTGGGGGAGGCGGAGCCAGGGGCGGACCAGGTGTACCTGCGCAGCAGAGAGACAGAGAAAAGCAACACGTAACGTAATTGTGTAACATGTCAGTACTGTATGGACTTTTTTTTTACTATGGCATGTCCATTCGTTCTGTTAAAGATGAGGATTCCCTTATACTTTGAATATTCTATTTTTTTGTAGAATGGAATTTCAGTGGTGGTTTGCGTAGGATTTTTTCAAAGTTTATAATTTAAATACTTCCAATAACTCCAATTGACTGTGTATTGAAATGTGTATTTGTTGTTGTTTTTTCTAACCACATATTGTGGTCCAGTCAATATGTGTTGGTCATTTCTGTTGTGAACGAACACCCAAAGGCACACCTGTATTAACCCTCCTATTGTCTTCGTTCCCCCCCCCCCTTACTTTGGTGTTCGCAGGTGTTCGCATTTGACCGGTCCTGTTTTAACTGCTATTACAAAAACCATTAATCATCACCAAATTTCATTTAACACCCTTTCAAACTGTACATATTGTATCAGAGTACTGGTATACATGACAACTGCAGTTAATATACTAAGAATAGACACTGAACATGTATTGCGTGTGTCAGGTGTGATCCATGTGGGGGGATGGGCACATAAGAGCGGGAAATGTGTCACATTGTTCTGTGTGTGTGTGTGTGTGTGTGTGTGTGTGTGTGTTTGTGTGTGCCAAGTGTGATTCACATGGGGGGATTGGGCACCCGGGGACGGGTGGCGCAGTGGTCTGTGCATCTGATCATCAGATCAAGGGGGGTGCTGGGGAACTCCAGTTCGAAACCCGCTCCTGCCGCCACTGCGTCAGGCCGTTGTGTCCTTGGGCAAGACACTTCACCCGGATTTGCTCCTGTGGGTAATGTCCACAGTACATGTATGATATCAATGTGTACTTGTAAAAGCGCCTCGATGACTTCGAGGCGTGAAGATGGACGGTGTGGCGCAGTGCGCTGTGCAATGATCATCAGATCAAGGGGTGAAACCTGCCGCTGCTGCGTCTGTAAAGCCGTTGTGTCCTTGGGCAAGACACTTCACCTGAACTTGCTCCTGTGGGTATTGTCCACAGTGTTGACCATTGCATGTGTAATGTGTAATGTGTATTTGTAAAGCGCTTTGAGCATCTGGAAAAGCGCTATAATAAATGTAAGGAATTATTATTATTATTATAAGGGGGGGACACATCTAGAGTATGTGTGTGTGTGTGTGTGTGTGTGTGTGTGTGTGTGTGTGTGTGTTTTATCTGATCCGGGTGGTTACTAGTTCCTTTTCTTTATGGCGGTCATGTTGCGGGAACACCATGGTGTTACAAAGTTGACTGAATCATCCAAAATGCAATGAAAGTGGTGATCAGCAATTGTATGTGTTCAAATATCTACTGTGAAGGATATCATGGAGCCTTAATGCAAATGAATGAAACACAAAAAAGTTATGACTGATGAAAGTAGTAAATCGTTCCGATTTGACCCGATGACCACAGGAGGGGTTCATAGAGTGGTCTGACATACTCTGCTGCAAAACAAATGGCCAATTCATGTGTGGTGGCGTTTCAATCCGTGTCTACATTTAATTGCCACTTCTCTTGTGGTTGTGGGTTTTAACTCGGGTTTTAACGCGCCTCTCTTTGTTTCCAAACAGATTTAGCGGAGATCGTTGTTGAATTGGATGAGCTTTATTCATTGGTCCAGATGGTAGAAACAGGAGGACACATGTCTTCGCTTCATAGTAAATAAAAGTTATCAGTATCCAAAAAGAACACGGTCAAAAGACTTTACCGCTTCCCGTCTCATCACCCTCAGCTGTGTCCTATCAACCTACCATATATAGGCATGTAGCCATGCACGTGATACCGACGCACATTTGATAACAAATAAGTGAGCCTTCAATTAATATATTTTAAACCATAGTGTGATTAAATACTTATATTATTATTAAGCCTAACATTCAGACCATAATAATGAAATGAAAATGGCTCTAACATCATGTAACGGAGTACTTTTTCCCGTTAGTGCCTGGAATTTTCCGTTCACACCAAAAAGAGAACTTAGTTCATGAGAACTTTTCCCCCCTTTCAGTCCCTGCTAGAGAGGTGGTACTTTCCTGGGGAGAAAAAAGTTCCAATTTCTGATTGGCTGGGCGAATTGCAAACCACGCCCCGTAAAACTCTGAAACGTTTTGTGAAGCCGCCATTGTATTTGCTGGCTTTAGCACTATTAGCATTAGCATTAGCCCCGCGCACCAACGGAGAGAGAATAACTTATGGCAACACAAAATAAAACATGGGAGCGGTGGAGATGAGGAGGTGTCGGCGTTCTGGCGATTTACTCGGAAGCTGCTGGGAGTCCCAGCAACTTCTACTGAAGCCAGTCCCCAACTCCGGGGACTTCGGGTGGCAGTATACGCCGTAAAGTTGTTATCTTCCCTCAGGAAACTTATTCCGGTGTGAACGCGATCGGCTCTTTAGCTCCATGGGGGAACTAAGTGCTGGGAAGTACGGCAAAGTACTTGGTGTCAAAACGGCTTATGTCTTTTGTTCTGGGACAGACCATCTTACATCAGCTTGAGCATACACTGACATATGGAGAAGGATCTCTCATAAGCCGTTTATTTTATTCAGACACATCCCACATTTATGCATCCAGCTTTCTAATAGTTAGAGTAAAACAGACAAAAGCTGACCTTTCTTCCCGTGTCTCAGACAGTCTTTGGAGCGTGGATGCTCAACACGAATGAGGATTAGCAGGAGCGCTGGGACACATGTTCGAGGAGCGACACACCTCTAAACAAACATTTCAACATTTACATACAGACAAACTAATTATTGTCCTTTCTTTACTCATGGGAATAATGTAATTATAATCAATGTTTGGCTGCTTCAATCCTGGATACTGGGGTTATGTGCTATTTTGTCATCAATGTTGAATTTTTTCCAGCTGTTATACTTTGTGTTTCTGTGTCTGCTCTGGTTGAGGTCACAAAAACATGAAGAATATATGGAAAAATAAACATTTGCGGTAAAGAATCTCTTAAAACAGTCAACTATAAAAGCATTTATTTATTTTTAGCTGAGAAAATCCAGGTATCTCAATAAAGTTACAAATTGAGATAATTTATAAATGTTTCTTTTTCTAAATAACAACTTTAACCTCCTTAGGTGCCATTTTTCTTCTGTAATGCATTGGCCTACAATACTACATTGAAACTAAAACTGTGTATATAGCACCTCTTACTTGCCTTTGTATTTTAATATTAGTTATAAATCCTTTTGAATGTCCTAAAACAGATAAAATAAATGGTTGCTAAACTACAACTAGCACATCCGGTGTTTAGCCCAGTCTGCTCTGATTGGTTAGCTGGCCTGCTCTGTTGTGATTGGTCAACCGCTTAGAGATGTCCCGCCCCTTAGCCTATCATGTACAATGTGTTTTAGCGCTAGCCAATAGAAGCATGAGGGTTACTTGGTGGTGTCATTGCTCAACTAAGGAGTGTGGGAGAGAAATAATTTACATGCAAACAAACTTAAAACACACTACAGGAAAGGGAAAAGCCCCGAATTCATAAAAGAGCCTCTTCGATAATTGTGCAGACCCTTTCTTCCTATAGTGTTGAGGAGGGAGAGGACAGCAGGAGCTTTTGGTTGTGTTGGTTTTGTGGCTCCAGATGGCAGGAAGTGAAACTGTTGGTTTAAGAAACGGGAACAATCTGACAGGATGGATTCTCTTATGTAACTTGTTTGTTGTAAGGATGCTGCAGAATTGACTTTGCACTGCCAGTTATTCTGCCTGAAGTCCCTGACCACCTTACGGAGTGATTCTGCATCAGAACACATTCATCCTAAAAGGTTTTTAACACATGGAGATCAGGAGGAGAGTGATAAACATTATGTGTACATGACTTGGCACTCACTTCAAGAAAGATCAAGAATCCAGTGTACGATATGGGACATGGTTTTCAAATACGACCACAACCAGATCAATATCTGTAGCCTTTTCTCCGATAAGCTCTCCAGCACCTCAGAGACTCACCTCTTCCTCTCCGCTTATGCATTTTCATAACAAAGTTCGAGCACCAAACATACAGGTGTGTTTGCAAGCTTTATTCCATTTTGTTGAAAATATGTGCTGTTTTTATTTGATGTAGGAAGCGAGATTCCCAAGATTTAACGTCTTGTTGAACGGCAACTTTTGTGGCAAATTCACATATTCCTTTTATTAAATTACACTTAACTTAATTATTTGTCTATTGGTTTGTGTTGGAGAAATACTGTTTTCTCCACTCTTTAAATTGTTTTAAATGCACTGATACTGTGTATGACCTTGCAGCTGCCTCTTCTTGTGATAGGAGGCAGGAGGCAGGAGGCAGGAGGCAGGAGGCAGGAGGCAGGAGGCAGGAGGCAGGAGGCAGGGCATTTCATGTTGTTGATATTTAGGAGACAGACTTGCTGTCTCCTAAATATCTCTTGTCTATGAGGCGTGAAGGAAGTACGTGACACTTTCCAGAAGGCGTCGCAGATGATCCTGATACCTTTCCGATACCCGCGGATGATATTAGCGCCACCTCGATTTACGACTTTGTTGTTATCTCCGTGTTTTGGAATATATAAGCCTGGTGTTTTTTGCTGCTCCGTTGAGCAACATACCTCATGTGTGAGTTAACCCATATCTTTGTATGTGATTTAACTCTGCTTAGTTTGAAACAGTTTGATTTTATGACCGCAAAGTTCTCGACACAAACTGATGAACCCAAATGCACGACCCAGAGACAAAGTATGTAAATGTAATTTCACAGAATCAGGAAATCCCTCTTAACAGAGTAGGTACAGGAAATAACAAATGGCGCTCACAAGGAGGAAAAAACTAGGCATAACAAAAGAGAATTTAAGAAAAACTTAAGCCTACAAAATAAAGAAAATAAAGAAAACTTTGAGTGAAAGTGACCCTTTCAGAGCTGAGGCTTGGCACGACCATTCGAAGAAACAAACAAGACAAACTGACACAGGACAGGGGAGAGACAGGACTATTTAAACATGAGCTGAGTGGGAACAGGTGGAAACAATCAGGGGCGGGGCAGACACTGATGATGGCGGGAAAAACACACAGGGGACGAAGAAACAGGTCCTGAAATGAAAGACAAAGTAAAGTAAGTACAAAATAAAACAGGAAATGACAGACAACATACATAAACATAACCAACACATTTGACGAGACACAACACACAGCTTGTGAAAGCAGCAATATTTGGCTGTTGACGCTAAAATGGAGGGCATTCACAGCATCTAGTAGTACATGAATGCCCCACAAAACAAGAGCATTTTCTCTGTTGTTTGAAATAATTGTATGTTGTGCGGCTCTATTAATCTATGAGATGGTTTCTGTCTATTTTCTGTCTTCTGTTTAACATGTGTCTCTCGAATTAGGCACGTGAATAACCACCTCAAACTGCTCACTTTTATTTTATTCACTCAAATTATTGTTGCATGCATTCTCAGTTTAGTTCCACCATAACACCATTTGCAAAGATACATTTGACCTTGCTTAAAACCTTAACATTGTTTATTTATTTATGAAATAATGCAGAGAGCAAGGCTTCTTCTTCTTCTTGCACCTTTCCCACCAGGTAGTCTCTCTCATACTTTGTCTCTTTCTTGACAATATGTGTCAAAGCATCATTTGATAGAGAACGCTGTAGCTCGAGGATCAACCGTCTCTGTGTTGCTTTCTTCCTGCAGAGCTGCTAAGCCTGCTCCCTCTGGACCTGGACATGTGTGACGTGCTGCACACTGACTGATATTGACAGACTTTGTCAACACATACACCTTTCACATTGTGTAAAGGGCATCAAGCTTTTCTCCGCCTGTGGGTCAGCATCAGAAGTGGGTCATGCTCCGGTAGCACTGAACGCCATAACACCGGCCCCTATCTGAGTTTTGATAAGAGAGGGCAGTATTTCACATGGTATGAAATATACCTCCATCAACGACTTAACAACAATGTTATCATAGACCTGTATCAATACTAACTAACACTTGTATCTGCTCTCTTCTGTAGAAGCCATCCTGTGAACAATCTTTATATGAGAAGCTTTTTTAGATGTATTTTAAGCGGCTACATAATATTACAGACTGAACTGACATTTCATGTTAATGTGTCAACCAAGCAGTCACTACAACCATCCTTAAATCTTCATGAATATTTATTTAGGATGTGTCAAGTTATTTTTCCACTGAGCACCATTTGCAGCAGTGAAAAGCAAAATGCCCTGTCTCAGTTAGCATACTTCTGTAACTACATGTCCTGCTTTTAAATGCCTCCCATTGCAAAGTATAGCGACATGCACAATGACAAAAAGACAACCGCCCAAAAGTTAAGGTTAAGTAAAACCTATGGACTCATCTTCATTTCGACAACCGCATTTTTACTAACGTATAAGATGAGCTATAATTGCGGGTGTTTTTGTTCAACCGTACTGCAGAAATACAGTTATGTGGATTTGTTTCACTATTTCATCTACTTAACACTAAACCAGTGTCAATATTCATTTTATTATTTTAATTGAGAAGTGTGTAATGATTTGACACCGCGGAAACAATAACGTTGCTAGCTACCTGCGATTTTGAGGCATCACAACACGGACACAACTCACACACTGCGCACGTGTTCACAGGGAACAAAGGAGAGTATTCAAATCGAGAAACAGTAGGAATTCGGCCTGTATTAATATTTCACTCACAAGAGGATAAGTGGGAGTTTCTACTACAACTTATATATCATTAACAGAGAATTGCTGAATGCTTTTATCATTAAATAACATTCTTGAGAAAAGATGCAAATTGTGTAATGGCCGACTTCATGCATTATTGGTGGGAGGAATTTTTAACCCCCTGTTTATACACCTTTAAACCGGCGGGCCGCAGGAGACCAGGGGTTCCTGTCTGTCTCAGTAATGGTTATTGACTGCAGCTCAACCTCACATGCCCCTCTGCACGTTGGGTAGTGGATATTCCACTGTATTCAACCTGATTGTGATCTATTGGAGCTGCCATCTCCCATTACCACAAAGATACTCGTAAAAATGGGTGTCCCTGCGCAAGAGATTTCACAGCATGAGGAGATGCACTATTCCCAACAATGTTGTTATCTGGGATCTGTGGATTTTGATATTCAATCATCAATCAATGTTTATTTATATAGCCCAATATCACAAATGTTACATTTGTCTCAGTTCACAGTTTGTACAGAATATCAGTATGACAATACGACACCCTCTGTCCTTAGACCCTCTGTCCTTAGACCCTCACATCGTACAAGGAAACACTTCCAGAGAAAACCCACAGTTTAAAGGGAACATGGAGAAACCTCAGGGAGAGCAACAGAGGAGGGATCCCTCTCCCAGGACGGACAGACGTGCAATAGATGCCGTGTGTAAATTGAAAAGATAATACATTTGCAACATATTCTTATCCGAAGCGACTTGGACTTTTTTCCTGTCAGGTATAACCAGTGTTGAAAGTGTGCCGGTCCTACCCGGTCCTTAGTACCGGTAAGAGATTTCCAGGCGGTCCGGAGGACCAGGAAGAATTGACAGCTCCACCCGTGGAATTTATACTACGAAGGGAAGATATTTTGGTTTGGATTACTGGTCTGGGGGAAGCTCGCGAGTGTGTGTGTGTGTGTGTGTGTGTGTGTGTGTGTGTGTGTGTGTGTGTGTGTGTGTGTTTGTGTATTTTTGCGTATTGTGTTTGTTTCCCGGGGAAAACACTAACGAGAAACACCGGCTGTTGTTATGCCTGCTGTGACCTCAAGTTACTCCGTTCTCCGCTTGTAATTATGCCGTTACAAGCTTCTAAGTTGTATTTATCATCTGAATTTGCCGAAACAAGTTTCATATTCTGAAAGCCAAGACTTTGTTTATTTAAAATCAAACAAAACACCCGAACCCCGAAAAACTATTTTTTTACGCAAATCCACGTTTATTTTGAAATGAGCCGTTGCGACTTCCGACTGATTTCGATCGGGGTCACATATTTGCTTTTCCCCACTTGATCAGAACAGCGGGAGGAGAAAAGAATGGAGTGACTGAATGACAGCTAGAAAGTTAGGCTACGTGGTAATTAAAGCAAAAATGCAAACGACGATTCTTCAGATGTTTAAGAGAAAGGAGAGAGATGAAGAAACTCAGAATGTGCTTAAAATTAGAAAAACAACGCCCACAGATGACACAGGTGATGATGCTTATTTAGCCCAGAGAATGGACATGAACCTGGCCATGATGAATATAATAAGTTAGCTAACTAGCAAACTGTATATCTCTATATGGGGTGCCCAACCAGTCGATCCCCAGTCGCCGCCGTCTTGGTTAAAAAAAGGTTGTTCACCCTGCTCTATATACACAACATGTACACAGCATACTATTTTAACATTAAATATTTTGTTTTGATATCTTCTATTTTAATCTGCACATTGTGGCATACATTTTGAGACATTTTATTGTATTAGTATTTTAATTTATGTAACCAATATTCTGAAAATTCAAAGAAAGACAGAGACTTGTACATTTTTGACTGTCTGCTGAATTTAGTTATACATTTTTATTCTAATTTATAACAGTTGAGGCCCAGAGGGAGGAAGAGGAGACTCAGCCAGAAGAAGTGGCAGCAGGTCCCTCAGAAGCCACCACAGGTGATGCTAGCCCTACTGCATACCCGTCTATATGGAAAGAAGAACAATATGAACAGTTCAAACAGAAGAATGAATGGATGTATGCTCACAATGGAAGGCTAGGCTGTACCCCATGCCATGATGTGAAGGATCTGGGTGTCATGGCATCCCGTGGTGTTAATATTGCTATTCAGTGTGCTGATGGAAAGATAGTCCCAGCTGGTCAATCAAGGGATGTCCAGCTTTCATCACTGCGCAAAAAAATCCGTGAGCACAAGAACTCTGCAGCACATAATGAAGCAGTCAAGATTCTTCAGACAGCAAATAAAGATATTCTTCTGAACATGAACGCGAGTCAGGAGTCTGTTTGAGTCTACTGCCAAGGTATTCATGACAGCCTATTATGTGGCCAAGAACAACAAGCCTTTCACAGACTTTGAGAGTCTGATTGACCTGCAGCATGCACATTCTGCTGATGTAGGGCGTGTTTTGCATAGCAAAACTGTCTGTGTTGACATAATAGAGCGTGTGTCATCACAGATGAAAAAGGAACTTCTAAAAAAGATAATAGAGACCAAGAGCAAAATCAAAGTATTGGCTGATGAGTCAACCAGTGTTGGGCACAAATCAACACTAATTGTGTTCCTGAAGGCTAGTGTTGATGGAGACATGGAGCCCATTGCCTTTCCATTGGACCTGGTTGAGCTGGATAGTATGTCTGCTGCTCATATCAAGGAACAGATTATGGGTTGCTTGCTTAAAAATGGCTTCACTGTTGAGTTGCTGACAGAAATCCTCATTGGATTTTGCAGTGATGGGGCCAGTGTCATGCTGGGAGTGAAGTCAGGTGTTGGGAAGTTGCTCCAGGATGACTTCCCAGGCATCATACTATGGCACTGCCTTAATCACAGACTGGAGCTTGCTGTTGACCAGGCACTGGATGTGACAGGGGGAACAAAGGACTTCCAGGCATTCATGGACAGCCTATATTCATTATATAGCCAGTCACCAAAAAACATGCGGCAGCTGAGTGAATGTGCACACAACCTGGACATCGTTCCCACAGGAGGATTGGAAAAGTGTTCAGTGTTCGCTGGTTAGCTTCTTCATGGAGGGCAGTCTCTGCAGTTTGGCAGTCTTATCCAGCCTTGGCACAACATTTCCGTGAGGCATCAGAGGATGATACAAGGGACAGCAGAGAGAGGGCCAAATTCAAAGGTCTGCTTTCTAAGTTGTGCTCCATCAACTTCCTGAAAAGTCTTGCACTGATGGCAGATGTTCTGACTGAACTTAAGAACTTGTCAGAAATTCTTCAGAACAGGAAGACCACACTCCCAAAGGCCCATGACATCATGACGACGTATGTCAAACGCATAGAAAGTTTCAATCGCTACCCAGGACAACATGCAGTTGATGCCAGTCAGGCAGAGGAAGTGATGGAATTCAAGGGAGAGGAGTTAAGAGTTGGCAGGTCTCCCATCATTGACTCTGCTCAGTTCATCCGAGCAGTGGCAGACAATATGAAAGAAAGACTCTTCACAACCACAGCAAACAGAGCACAGGCCAGTGTTGCAGCCAAGCGAAAAGAGGCTTATAACAGCCTTATCAATCAAATGGCAGTCCTCAACCCTGACAACTGGGACCATGACAATCCTCGATTTGGAGATAATGAGGTGAGGGCTTTGTGTGATGTCCTACATGTGAACCAACAAGAGGCCCATCTTGGATTCACAGAATACAAGGCCAGTGGAGGAAGAAACATTCCCAACAAAATGAAGAAGTTGCTCATGGCAGTGGACACACTGTCTCCAAGCAATGCTGACTGTGAACGGGGGTTCAGCACAATGAACAACATCATAACTGAGTATAGGAGCAAACTTACAACAAAAAAATGCAGCAAATCTCCTCTTCATCCGCTCTGTGGGACCACCATGCAGACAGTGGGATCCACTGCCTTATGTGAAGACCTGGCTGGGCAAAGGAAGAAGAGCAGCCCACTCAACAAGCTGCATGGCTCGCCGGTACACAGAAGAGGAGAGCTACTTCAGCCCTCTGTGGAAAATGTGGAAAAGTGTGTAGTTTACCTCCCTCAACATGCCTTGCTAATGGTCTGTTAAGTTTTGACACAAGTTGTATGCACAATTGAAAATAAATAATTGACTATACATATTGTCAAGTGTTTCTAATTTCTACACCATAAAGGCATTACAAATGTGAAGTTTGTGTTCAGGGATGCATGAAGCTGGGGGCGGGAGGAGAACAATATGAACCAATGAAGGTCGGGGTAGCATTATAGTACCTGCAAGAAATTCAAACCACTTTCACCCCTGATAACACCTTATAAATGATCTTAGATCGTCTTACAGGTGCCACTTTAAAACAAACAGGCTCATTCTCTAGTGGTTCTTTACACATGACAGTCCAAATACATAATACAACAATGTGCTTTTATCAAAATGTAAGACACAATTCTCACAATAGAGTGCATCAAATATGAAATATCTTGAGATAAAGCACACTGGACAGATGTATGCCCGTCTTGGGGAACATTGTACAATTTCAGGAGACAGGACCCACAACTGAAATCTGGGAATAGATTTAATCAGACCTCTGAGTCTTTTTTATGTTTGAGCAACTCCCGAATGATGCTCCAGTAATTCATCTCACACAACCACTAAACCAAATTAATTAACAAACAAACAAAGAAAACAGAATAAAAGATCTCAAAGGACTGTGCTTATTAATTAGATGTGAATTTAACTACCTATATTTCCTAATGAAGGACACTTACGCAGCGTCCACACGGCGGCGTGCGTTGAAGCTTGCCGGTGAGCTTGTCTGAAACTCGACCAACAACCAATCAAATGAATCTCCCGCCCGGAGACACAAGCACGCGGTTTGATTGGCTAGAGCTTGTACTGGCTTATGATTTGATTGGCTGACGCTTCAAAAGTTGAACTTTGCTCAACTTTTGAAGCGAGCAACGCAACGCTCCCACAATGCAGTTCGGCAAAGCGTGACGTCACTCCTTTCAAAGTTAATGGGCAGAAGCGTTGAAGCTTCAACGCACGCCACCGTGTGGACGGGCCGTTACTGCATATATTTCATATAATGTTAAAACTTCCAAGGTCCAATTGTAGTCAGAGAAGAATTCAAAAAGGATAATGAGTTGTTCTGATATGTGGTGGTTTCCCTATAGCATGATTTGGTCACATTAATCGCGTCCTGATTGAAGACGTCTGTGAGCTTTCAATTGAATTACATTCTAATTAGCATTATGCCATTCAGTGATACAATAATTTCATTTAGAGCTGAGAGCATAATCCATCCAAGGACAGCCTCAGCTGTAAACATGGCGAGTGTTTGTTTGTGTTGTTCTAACCAACAGGATGTAGGCACTTTGCATGAGATCCTGTCTTTCCTGCTGCACACACTTACAAGTGGTGAGTGGTAAATGTGAGAAGCTTCAGTAATGGATTTGTTATTTCACATTGATCACTGGCAATGTTTGCGTTCCTCTCTTCAGGGGACATGAATCACAGGGGAGCTGAGGAAACAATGATTTTACCTTCGAGCTTCACTCCCTGCTGCTCTGGAATCAAAGAATAAGAAAATGTGTTAAAGATAAATTAATACACCAGCAAGCTTTCACAGAGTTAATAAAACAAGCAAGCATCTAGAAGATCTGAAGGATGTGGATTGACCTGCTGTGAGGAAAACGTTTCTGCACAAATGAGTGGGATGATTTGTATGTGTATTTACCTAGTGGGGGTAAGATTTAAAGAGTCCTCTCCTGCTGATGTTCAGGTGTATATCAGTATGTAGTGTCTCTACTTTAAAGAGTCCTCTCCTGCTGATGTTCAGGTGTATATCAGTATGTAGTGTCTCTACTTTAAAGAGTCCTCTCCTGCTGATGTTCAGGTGTATCTCAGTATGTAGTGTCTCTACTTTAAAGAGTCCTCTCCTGCTGATGTTCAGGTGTATATCAGTATGTAGTGTCTCTACTTTAAAGAGTTCTCTCCTGCTGATGTTCAGGTGTATATCAGTATGTAGTGTCTCTACTTTAAAGAGTCCTCTCCTGCTGATGTTCAGGTGTATATCAGTCTGTAGTGTCTCTACTTTAAAGAGTTCTCTCCTGCTGATGTGCAGGTGTATATCAGTATGTAGTGTCTCTACAAGGCTAACATCTTGTGTAATTGTGTTATCACCAATGAGTCTCATACATTTAGTGCATGTATTTATTCCCCCCCCCGCTGCTCTCTAAGACTAATAGATAGCTCTAACTCTTGCACATGAGCTTGTGTTGTCTTAATTCCTCTAAGATACCTACGTAGTGCTGATTAATCTGCTTTCAAAAGGTCAGACACATGTTTGGAAAACCCCCAAAAAGCACAATAGGTCCCCTTAAACATTTGTGGAGAATTTGGCAGTGCAAAACACTTTATTTGTATTCACGCCTCGACCCTTTAAAATACTGCTGTACCCAATTAAGACCTTTTAATCTTTTCACTATTGATTTTCTTCTATTTGTATCTTCCTGATGTACATGACTTCCAACACTGTTTTGGTCACACATGCCCAGAACAAAGCAAGGATGTGCTGTATTGAGTAGGGATGGGAATTTGAAGGCAAATGTATATTCGAATATTCGACCCCCAAAAAAACCGTAAACTGGTCGAAATATTTCCACACATTACCCCTTTTTGACGCCATGTCTGTTGTGTAGGACTCTTCTTAGAGTGTAAATAATTACCGGACTATGACTGGTAAAATGTTGAATACCGGCAAAACTAAATCTCTCCTGTCAAAATGTCTGTGCACTTTGCCGCCACACACGGTTGCCAAGCAGCGCTTATTGTTGTTTAGGCTGGCCACTCATGTGTCGCGAGTGTTGACAGGGGGCGGGGGAGCACGCTCATGAACTGTTAGCGCCGGAACCTCGCAACGGCTGCGGAGCGCATTTGCGCCACATTTGGGCCTAAGATGAGGGTTGAGTCTGCGTGATCTGCTGGAGGAAGCAGCCATATCATTGGCTAAAACTAGCTAGATCTAGACGGTACTCTGTACGGTACTCTGTCCCCCCCCTCCCAGTGAGCTGTGGTGTTCCACAAGGAAGCATATTAGGTCCGTTACTGTTCCTAATTTATGCAAATGACATGTCATCAGCATGTGACTGCAACTTGTTCCTGTTCGCGGACGACTCAGCACTGCTGGTCTCGGACAGGAGCAGATTGCAGGTTGAAAAAACCCTCAGCTCCGAGCTCGGCAGAATCTGCACCTGGCTCGCCGATAATAAATTATCATTACACCTGGGTAAAACAGAGTCCATTCTCTTCGGTTCAAAACATAATCTCAGCAAATCCGACGACTTTTCAGTTGCAGTGGGCGACATTATTGTCACAAGTAAGAAGGAAATTACTTATCTAGGATCTATTCTTGAGGCAAACCTCTCCTGTGACAAAATGGCATCCAATGTAATAAAAAAAGTCAATCAAAGAACTAGATTCCTATACCGGATCTCCTCTCTGGTAAACAACAACACCCTGAAGACTCTGGCAGGAGCCCTCATTCAAGGGTACTATGACTATGCTTGCACGTCATGGTACCATAGCACCTCCAAGGCGCTAAAAATAAAACTTCAAACATCACAAAATAAACTGGTCAGACTACTGCTTGACCTTTCCTCTAGAACCCACCTCACCTCTGCCCACTTTGACAACCTAGGATGGCTTAGAGTAGACGACAGAGATCAAGACAAGACAAGATCCACTACACCTCTATGGTACCCATGTACATGTCAAAGTTCTTCCCAAAGGTCAGTGAATACCATGATCATAACACCAGAGGGAGCTCCACAAATCATGTGAAACCCAGATTTGGCACAAAAAAGGGGGAATACACATTTCGCAATTATGCCACATCAAGGTGGAACGCTCTTCCCACAACTGTAAAGGAAAGTAAAACTGTACTTACCTTCAAAGCCTCTCTTAAAGAGCACCTTCGGGGGAGAGCATTGCAAAACTGGCCCCGGTAATGGTACAAATCTCAACCTGTCGTACAATGGACAGCTTCCCCCCCCATCTATGTATATACTCGCATTTTAGACTCTGTTACTAACTGTATATCTGTAGACTTGGTTGGTCTTAAATGTCCGGTTAGGATGTATTAGAACGAAATCTAAAATGAAAATTGTAAATAAGAAATCTGTATGTAAAAAACGACCTGTATGTAAATTGTAAATAACCCATCTGTTTGTCAAATATGTCTTACATGATATGATGAATTGGAAATGGGGGACCCTGATGTAAACAAGACGAAAGTCTTTCTCTGGTCTGCATCCCCTTAACAATTGTATGTTTTGAGCTGTACTGTACTGTACCCAATATACAAGCTGTTAATACACTTTTCAATCAATCTGATGGATTTGGACATAAACACGAGTGAAGTATAACCGGACACGAGAGAGAGAGATCAGCACCTGCAGCTCTGCCCGATATGAGGGACCGGTGAGCGGAGCAAAACACACCTTTAGACGTCAACTAACACATTTAGCTTCTGGCACTGTCGTATATATATATATATATACACATTGAATTATTCAGTTTGATAATATGTAATCAACTTAGGCATCCCTCCCAAAAAAATATATATATATATATTCATAACATACATGAATAATTATTCGAATACCTGAATAATTTCGAATATTCGATTAATCGTTCCCATCCCTAGTATTGAGTTTATCCTAAATCGAAGACATGCATCTGTTAGTTGTGTTTATCTGAGACATGCATATATGCTGTGTCTGTTTCATTGAGTTTTAAGCTCCAGAAACTCGCCTCAAACTTTTCAATTGTTTCCGTACCGCTGATTCCTTTAATTTCCAACCTTCCTCTTGATTACTTGCTCCCACTTTGACGGGCCCAGAGGCAGGAAGTATTCGGAAAACTCAATGCTGCTGAGTTGCACCAACATTGCACCATCTATCTCTCAGCATGTCAACACTTAGAAGTTCCTCAGACTGTCTCCTACTTTCAATCTTCCTCTTACTTTCATGGTTGAAGTGCATTCAATCATAGATACAACACTGCTGTAGATTTATGCTGGTTTCACCTGATTATTCTGTGTATGGAAGAGCATTTAATTAGCTGTGAGCGTCTAAGAGCACAATGAGTGAAATTCAATGAGTTTGAAATGGTAATGAAAGTGAATTATATTTCTTTGCAAAATGAGCCATGTGAGTGCTGGTTCAGGTGTTTGCTGGCAGAGAAAAGGGTCTGTAGCTTTGACCCTCTATGTGTGGTGGCCAATTCATTAAATTACATTATATAACTTTAGGCTGACGATTTTTACCAACATTTATTTTATTAGTGCATTCAACCATGAAGATACAAATGCAACAAAACAAGAATCCTGCAGAGGCATTAGTGCTGCATACAGAACAGAATTATACCTATATTTGTATGTAATTACTATAATTGTATCATGTATTTATGGTTTTCAGTTATGACAGCACTTACAATATATTATTACATCTTAAAATAATATATTAAAATAATAAATTATTTAAAAATATATATGCTTCTGCTTATTAATGCTTTTGGAAAATACCGATTTAGTATTTACCCCCTTTGGTAATAAAGAGGTGTTTTGATTTTAATCCCGTTTTAAAATGAATGAAAAAGGGTTGGAGGTTGTTTTTCTTCAGCCAGATACTCCTGCATGTAAGGTATCTCTGCTGGTCATTGAGCTGTGGCCCTGTATACATAGAAACTGATCTGAGAGCTGATCTGAGAGCAGTGGAGCTCTGCAGGCCCTGTGGCAGGTACTGCGCTGACATGATATGGCGAGGATGTGTTATAATGCGTTATGTTTGAGCATGTCTGATTGTGCTGGATCTGTCATCACCTGCTCTGCCTGAGTCTGTCCGGAGGCCCAGAGCAGGTCACCGTCACACAGATTCACACTGAGAGAGCCGGGGGGGGCGGGGGGGTTCAGTGTGGAGGTACTTTGGTAACTGCTACTGAACAGAGGGGGGGGGGGGGAAGAAACGGGTTATATGTACTCTTGTTGGATTAGATTTATTCAAGATTCAAGATATTGTAGATAGCTACAGTGTAGTAATGTCAATGAAAATCTGAGGTCGCAGGCTCCTCCAACAGTGCAGCACAATAAAACAGATAACAGAGCAAGTTCATACAAATAAAATAGAATAGAAATTGTGCAATATTATTATTCATCCTAAATTGGGATTTCCATTGTCACAACAGCATGTTTGCAGGCAACACACACAATTTAAAAATATAATATAAATATAACGTAAAGATACAATATAAAGTTTAAACAATACAACAATAGAGTAAACAATATGCAATATCAGAATATACAGATTGAGTAAATTCACTGCAATAATAGACCAGTCTACTTCCTAAACACATATATATAACTTTAGGTACTATAACCATTACAGAAGTAGTTGCAGTGTTATAAAGGCGTGCCAAGTTTTCGTTACTGGATCAAAGTTGTTGTTTTGTGTACCTGTAGAAAGTTGACGAGGAACGTGTCTGGGATAAATAAACTATTGGTTGTTGTTCTCCAAACTGTTTTGCAACTCTGGAATCAGTGAAGCTTTTTCTTAAATAACAAGGATTTAAAGAATCCGTGTTTGTGAAGGAGAAACCTACAGGAGTAGAGACTACAAAGCCCTTAATGATGATAAAAGCTGAATATGGAAGCGATGATAATATTTTATTTGTCTTAAAGGATGTATTCACTTTTGATCTGTTAATAAACCTTTGACTGTTAAATCTGGATTGTATGTTCATTTGGAAAAGAGAAGCGGACCTCTGTCTCTTGTGGTTTGTGTTATAGTGAACAGCACAATGCTTTGTTTGGAAAGGTAAAAATACATATTGATTTTGTAAATATAGATTATGCACACGATGGCTGTTGGCTTGAGAAACCTTTACAGTATGCAGTTCTCTCTAGACAAAGGACAAAGAGGTAATATCAGTGACTCATTTGAGTTACTGATTGGTGGGGAGTGTATTCTTACATGAGAACCAGAATATGCTTTGTAATACCAATTTCACATGGACCAAATATTTGGCATAACACAGAAATAAATATCTAATCAATGCGTATGTATTGCAATTCCCGACTGGGTACATTACATAAAGTACCTAATAATAGCTATACAACAGTATGATGGTGTTGGGAATGGGTGCAAAGCAGCAGCTGTTGTTCATCGGATAATCCCCCACACCTGAAACAAAGCTACACATTACATAAATACAGGTGGAAATGCCTAATGAGACGATTATTACCAAATGATTTTAAATTAAGTTGCAATCAAAATATACCTCCTTCATCTCTGTGACATTCAAATACTATACAAATAGCTTAAATGAAATAATTGTTTTCAAAGCCCATTTGAAAGAGATGCATCAGCACGTAAATGTTTGAGCTTATTTGCAGTGATTATTTTTAGCATTTTCCTTTTGTGAGTTTGTATCTTTATGGTTTATTGCACTTATAGGAAGTCACTTTGCGATCTTAATGAAATGTTATGTTACGCCCAGGCCTAGGGGAACATAGGCGCAGCACAAAATCGCCCTCTCCCCACTCCCAAGAAATGGTCAATGACACAGGAAATCAGCTTTTTGAGATTTAATTAACTCAAAAAGAGGCGAGACAATCCCAACATAACAACCACAAATCGTCTTTATAGAGTTTTCCTTAAACTTGCCTAACCAAAACAAACCAAAATAAAGTACAGGCTTCTTACCGAACTCCTACCAGTAAACAGGAGAAACAAAGCGTGTCCTCAAAACAGGTTAAATTAGCTTAGCTTTACAAGGTACACAAATTTACAACAGGGTCCGGTAAACGGTAAACGGTAACTTTAGCAACACGCAGCAACAGACCAGATCTTCTACACAGACACAGAGTAGGAGAAGGAGAGGTCGATGAGAGAGAGAGGGATAGGAACTGCATGGCTGCAGCTTAAATGCTCCTGTTTCCTCAGGCGGACCAATCAGCCTGTCGAAGGCAGCCAATCAGCAAACGGGCACCACCTGCTCACTCACACACACAGCCACACAGACTCTCACAGGAGGAGGGTAAAATATCCGCACACACATGACACACACATGACATAACGACCCAGGGACGTAACAGTTATGTACTGTGAGGTAAAATGGTAAATGGTAAATGGACTGTACTTATATATAGGTACAAACTGTATGCATGTTTATTTAAATGTTTCATAATAATTATGTATTATAAAGTAAGGATTTACTTCCCGTCCACGTAGTCGTTTACTTAACGATGTTATCTGTTTTATTGTGTTGCACTGTTGGAGGAGCCTGCGCCCTTTATTTAAATATAAATATCTACAGACCTTTACTATCAATGAAAAGGAGCGTAAAATAGCTAGCCGTCGTTAATCTCCTACACTCATTGCCAGGGCTCATCACAGCACTGTGAAGAAGAATGTTTGAATTCATCCCAGATATCACCAGCTGTCATGAAGAAAGACAATTAACAATGCTTTGAACATGATCCTACATACCGGCTCCCATTCTCTCCCTCGTCAAATTCCCTTGCACGTAATCATTAATTAATGAAACAGGCCTGCCAGCGGCTTCCATTTTTTTTTTTGTTTCCTTGCCAACACTGTTCAATTTTACTGACACTAAACTAGACATGAATGGCATTCAAAGACCCATAATATCTTTCATGGACATCTGAAACACTCCCAAGCTTTGTGAGGAAGCAGGTGATCAGATATGCGGTACGATATTAGATTTAGTTTGCTTTCCATGCCATTGCCTCTGGTGGGAATTCAGCCTATATACAGTACATCTGTTTCTTTCTTTCATTTTTATATACTGTATATTCCCACCGCTGTTAAGTCCATATGCGTAGCATTACAGGAACAGTGTTTAGCATTAAGGTTGATTAATTAGCAGAAAGATACGGTGGCCGACCAAAGGTTCAAAAGTGCTATGTCTGCCTAAAACATGTGTGTGGAATGTGCTGGGGTTTCAAAAACTATGTAAATATAAAAACACAAATGTGCCAAAACACCTTGACAACACATGAACATCATTTAGAAAAAAACATTAACCAACTTGAGGAAACATGCGCAGCGTTGACTTAAAGTGCTCGTAATAAATTATGTACTCACGGTATTCAAAGACCCAGAATATCTTTCTGGGACATCTGAAATCCTCCCAACCTTTTTGAGGAAGCAGGTGATCATATATGCGGTAAGATATTAGATTTAGTTTGCTTTCCATGCCAATACATCTGGTGGGAATTCAGCCTATATACATCAATCATACGTTTGATTCATACTCGTTTTTGTTTTTATATAGGCTACTGTATATACCAACCACTATTGAGTCCATATCTTGTAGCCAGTGTAGCATTAAAGGACCAGTGTGTAGTATTAGGGTTTATCAATTAGCAAAAAGGTGGCCGACAGGTGCAAAAGTGCTACATTTGCCTAAACCACTTGTGTGAAATCTGAAATACTCCCAACCATTGTGAGGAAGCAGGTGATCAGATATGCTGTAAGATATTAGATTTCGTTTGCTTTCTTTTCCAATGCATGTTGTGGGAATACAGCTCCTATGTTTGTGATTCACGCTTGTTATGTACATATATATACCACCCGCTATTGAGTCCATATGCTGTAGCCCAGTGACCATCAACTGGCGGCCCGCGGGGCCACATCCGGCCCGCCAGACATTCTCATCCGGCGTGCATGGCGAGGGTGACTGTGGCGTTGGCGGAGTGGTTAGTGCGTTCGTTTTTACGTCTCGTGAGTAATGTGCAGTACCGGAGTCCAACAGAGAGGCAGCAGCTGCGGGACAGTAGCCTGCGTACTGCGTAGCCTTCCCTGCCCTGAAGAAGAAGTGATCCTTCGTTAGCGTGAAGAGTCTGCTTTATGCGTTTATGCGTTCCGCAGCAGTACCCCCGCTGCGAGGCTCCGGCGAAAATTCTGTTCTATATATAATAAACGCTGGCCCCCGAAAGTGTCTCTTGGAATAATAGTGGGCCTTGGACAAATGTAGTTGGTGATCCCTGCTGTAGCCAGTGTAGCATTAAAGGACCAGTGTGTAGTGTTGAGTTTGATTAATTAGGAGAAATGTACAGTGGCTAACAGGTGCTACATCTGCCTAAAATGTGAAATGTGCTGCAGTTTCAAAAACGATGTAAATATAAAAACAAAGACAACTTGACAACACATGCACATCTTTTAGAAAACATTCACCAACTTGAGGAAACATGCGCAAAGTTTACTTATGCATAAATTATGCATTCAAGGTATTACCAATCTTAAGCTTATATATAGAGATGTCCCGATCCGATTACGTGATCGGAGCCGCTCACGTGATTTTCAAAAGATCGGAATCGGGAGCAAAAAATCGGGGATCGGGAATTTATAAAATATTTTTATTATTTAATGTTACAAAACAAAAATGACCATGTTCACATCTTAAAGTCATCCTGGTTTAAAATTATACAACATCATCATGTATGTGTTGCTTCTTTTGGGCTTGTTTTCAGACCTGGTTGCTTATTTCTCTCAAATCTGGCAACAGAGTGGGCGCAGTGTCTAATAGTAGCAGTAAGCTAACGAGAGGCTACGTTCAGCTGGTGACTCGGGAGTCGGGACAGAGAAAATGTCAGGAGTTTGGAAGTATTATAAAATTGAAAGCGAAGGCAGTGTAACAGCCAGATACAATGTTTGCAAGGCAGAGGTTCCGCGTGGTGGAAAGAACAGAGCTCCGTTCAACACGGCCAATCTAATACATCACTTGAGTAACAAACACCAACAACAACACGACGAGTACACAGCGGCCACTCAGGTAACGGCACTGAAACAACCGACACTTTCAGAGACTTTTAAAAGGAAAGAGGGAAAGGCCAACAAAATAACAGCCAAGATAGCTGAATTCATCGCGTTGGATGACCAGCCTTTTTTTTCTCTTAATGCATTGCATAAAGATCGGATCGGGAAAAATCGGTATCGGCAGATTGTCAAAATCAAATGATCAGAATCGGATCGGGAGCAAAAAAAGGTGATTGGGACATCCCTACTTATTTAGCATTAATTTAAGCTTGTTTGAATTCATTAAGACATTTTTCTTACTAGGCCAACGTTGGAAAATACATCACAGTTACACACTTTCTTTACTGGTGTTTGTAGACACTGTATATAAACAGCACATCCTTTTTTCTGCCATGATTTTTATTTACCTGAAACTAAAAAGAGTAATTGATTGATGTATATTATTCATAAACATCAAAAACCCAACCCTCTACACTTCCAGTCTGACACAGAAAGGCTCTTTTCCTGCAGAAAAATGGGACGTGTTATGTAATTTCTTGGCATATACATCTGTTTAGAAGTAAAGTACAAAGGCGATGTCTTTTAAAACGAAGCTCTGTTTGATCATAATGAGATGTCGGTGTCAAGTCGTGACAGTTGCATTGTGTTTTGTTTTTACTTTTTTGTTATATTATTTCAGATAATGTTGACTGCTTTTTTGTTCTGCTCTGCCCTACGTCATAATTCAATACAGTGATTACAGATAAACAGCCAGACAGACCCCAAGAAAGAAATGAAATGTGAAGTATTTCAGGTTTTAGACCGCATCCTAACACTGAGACTGAACGGTACTTTATGGGAAATACACATACATTTACGCTCCACTTTTTATCTGTTTAACTTTTAGTTTAAGATCAAGTTCATCACGGCATTCTCATAAATGGACAAGGTGGTCTTTGAAGCTTTCAACTCCCGATTGATTTTCTGTTTTTAATTGAGTGTGACTAATTTCTACCTTTTTAATGGGGAAGTATGGAGTGCCCCAGGGGTCTATACTAGGACCTTTTATTTTTCTAGCTGTCCTTTTTTCCTTCCTAATAATTTATTTTCAGTATTACAGTAGTAAGAACATTCATCCAATATTGCTCATCTTCTTCAAGAAAGATTGATCAATGTAGGTCCTCAAGAAAGATACAAGGGGCCAAAATGGGTTTCCTGTGAAGTTCACCTCTGCTAGCCGGATAATCGGTAGAAGATGGATGTGTTGATGATCAATGTAGTGTTGAGCCTAAAGGAAACTGAAACATATGTGTGTATCTTCTTGTGCATGGACAAATGCAATGGTCTCCTGAAAGGCATACATCAAAAAACAATCTTACATTGTACAGAGGAGGCAGACCAATTAAAAACACAACATAACTAAGCACATCTCTTTTGATATTATTATACAGGCTGAAATTGTGTTGTATTGTTTGAAAGTTTTAGATGTATTATTACAGTATCTCTGGATTTCTTTCTGAATACGACAGCTGTTATTTTTTAAGTATACATATATTTGTATTCCTGTGTATCTGATCTTCCATTTGTGTCATTTTGCTGATTCCCACATTACTCTGTCATTGTAATTGTCAAGTGGTGCATTGTAACCCATGTTTTGAATATTAGTATGATTTAAATACACAAAACTTAAAGTAAAAGTGCAAGTAGACGGATAAGTAAAATGTCCACAGCGATATGACAGTAAGGAGACTTGTGTTACACAGACTTAGCTGACAATTATAAAGGGAGCTGATGAAACCAAACACTCGCTGGAGGCCAAGAAAACAAGGCCACTCTTTTCAAATGAACAAAATCAACACTGACACGAATACATGCTTTTCACACTTTGCTGAGTCTGTGCTCCGTTGCCAGGGCTTGTAATAGATTTAAAGGAAAATAAATTAGACTCCTAGTTTGAGCACTTTAAAAAATGAAACAGACATGTGTTTACCTGACCCTAATATGTTATACAATACTAAGGTGACGATACTGATGGGTAAGACCTTAACAAATTGGAAATGTAAGTGAAACGTGGATTATTTACCTATGAAATGGTTATATTCTTGTTTTGTACCATCATCGTGAGTGACACTGGGATGTTAAAGGTCATACTCTGTTGAAAAATAAGTTTTGAGCATCTTGCAGGTTTTTTATTTGCAGTATTTTGTTGATGCAACGCTTTTAGTTGTGCATGTTTCGTGAAGTTGGTAGAGATGTTTCTTCATTTGTGTTTTGGCACATTTGTGTTTTTATTTTAGCTTTATTTCTGAAACTGCGGTGCGTTTCTCCCCTAATTGAAGTGATTGCAGAGCGTCGGCCACCGTAGAGTTTGATTCAGATATTGGCTCAATGACCAAGATCTCTATAGTCCCATCAAATAAAACCTTCATGAGTATTATGGCTTTAATAAAATGAATTGAGGTCTTGTCACGGAGGTGATCTCTGGGCTCATAGATCTCGGCCTCCGTTACGGGTTTAGTTTTTTGTTGTTGAAAAGTGCTCCCCTTCCCCCATGTCTGTCGTTGATTGTGTGCACCTGGTGCCCTGTGTTGTCTCCTCCCCCCTCACCTGTGTCCTGGTAGGTTGATTGGGTTGGGCATTTAGGCTCTGGGGTTTTGCTGTTAGAAAGAGAGTGTGTGTGAGAACCTGGTGGTGGCTGGTGACTATGCGCACAGGAGCAGCAGATTGAGGCTGTGTCATATCATATGTTTATGATTTAATAAATGCCCACACCGGGTTGTATTTTTGGACGTTCTGCCTCCTTGCTTGCTCGGGCCGCTCAATTGTCAGCTTCACAGGTCTACTGATTAAAATGTTTTTTCCAAAGTAACAACACAAAGGGATAAAAATGTCGGCCAATTACGACAGTCCCCTAGTTGCCACCTGAGTTGGCATGGAAACTGCACTATGCATGACCAGCCAACAAAACAAAGTACATTAATTAGGTAGAAATGTATATGTATTTATTCCCAGCAGTTTCTTGTATAAACACACAATGATGCATTTTTGCATAATATCACGCCATACCCTTTTTTAAGTTCGCCTTAATTAGCTCCATCCCCCCTGTTGCTCAGGATTTAAAGATTAGGGAAAGAACAGAACATATATCCCCAGCCTTTTATAAAATGGAACATGTGTTATTAACTCCACTGAGTGAAAGATGTTTTATGTGTTGCACACCTTCATGGACACTAAAGGGACTCTCAGACGCGCATACGTTTAAAACAAAATCCTTTTACCATTTCCGTTGTGAAATACACAAACGCACCACTGCAACATGGCTGATGCTCTCGGCTAGGTCTAAAAAGTTGAGTCTGCATAAACACTACAGGCATAAGCCATGTAATTTAGCAGGTCACGCATCACACGAAACACTCAACATTTATCCGGTGAAACTATTATAAGACGTTGACATAACTCTTATATCTGTATTACTGCTGTTACTTTGGATATACAATGTACATCCTTGTCACCGTTTGTATAGAACTACTAATCACGTTAGCTTACCAACATCCCTGTAACGGGGCTGCATAATAGAGTGGTGCAGTGACAAGTCCTTTAGCATTTTACCACTACCGGTTCCCTCGTCTCAGAGCCAATGGGATTTCTCCATAGGGTTTAGGAAAATAGCTGAAATAAGGTCTGTGGTTGAGACACATTGAAGAGACGGATCACGTTTTGTTCTACGACATTAAATCCATCAGCAGTGACCCCACTGGTGATTTCTGAAGAGTTGACGTGTCTGAAAAACGATGGTTGTTACCAAGTGGCTGAATAGGACTACAGAAGTTGTCGAGGCCGTTGTACGTCATTACGCCGAACACGTAAACACTCCCGCTAAGTTTGTTTGCCCCTGTTCTGCTTGAAAGCAAGTACCTGCCTCCTGCAAACTGTTCAAACAAACGCTTCAACTTTTTTTGAGTCTATATTTTTTTAATATCGATCTTAAGTTGGCGTGACGTTGAAGTCGTGCGACCCTGCTGTCGTTCCTTTATAGCATAACGTTAGCTTTTTGCTTCTGGCGACTAGATTTATGATTTCGATAATTATAAAAGTAGGATAGACACGTGGAGATTATCCGGCTGAACAAAACGTGCATTTATCAAACAGGTTTGTTTTCCACAGACCTTATTTCCAGCTATTTTCCAAAATCCTATGGAGAAATCCCGTTGCTCTTTTGTTGAGGGAACCCATGCGCAGCTTACTTCCAGGTAAATACGTCATCCCTGTCCACTAAGTCTAATAAGTGATGCCTTTACTTCTTCTGCGTCTCGCCTGTAGGACCTCTGAGCGGCCCTCAGCTTTTCTAACTATAATTTGACCTACTAAATAAAAGTAATACAGTTGGAATTGCACATGAACATATATCGGAAAATGACCGGTTGATTCAACATCATATAAAGTGCTTTTGCAATATAATACAGCTTTGTGTCCATTACTAGTCCCGATACTGTGGGTTACAGGAATGCAACCATAATGAACATGGCTTCCATCATCTCGTATAACCTTTATCAATTAAAATGTCAATAACAAGCCCTCAGTGTTTATTTATTTCAAGACTTGGCTGCACTGTTTAAAGGACAAAAGCAAAGTTTCACGTCAGCAAAAAGCTAAACCACAATGACTTATTTAAAAAAGATGTGGTGTATATAACACAAAATAACCCTCCATCATTGTCTCTTCACTTTTCTTTACAAATACAATACACAAGCACACTCCTTTTTGCCATTCTCCTCCCCTGAGTTTTTGATGTCATTGTTTGTTACTTTGATTATTTGGCGAGACATTGTTATAAGCCTCTCTGGATTTCTGAATCACCTGTGTACTTCACATCTCATCATCTCTGTACTTTATCATCTGTATAAACAGGTGACAATAAAACCGAAATCCTGACAGAAATAACTGTATATTCAATCACAACATGAACCATTTCACATTTATTGTTTCACATTCATTTGCAGCTTATTTACAACTTCAGGTTTTAGTGCAGGGTGCAATGTGAAAGTCAGGTTTGTGACACAGCCTCGGAAACAGAGCCAATTTTATTTCCTGCAATGACAACACATGCTTGAGTGGTCAGCGGAGCTCATTTGCATATTATTTATCAGACAGATGCTCCGGTCTCTCTGCTGTATGTACCAAGTTGGTCTACGAAGTCCAACTGGAGATGTGTTTACCAAACTGCATCCTCACAAACACATTTCTTTATTTGGAGGAATTAGGTGTCGGCACATCTTGTCTTCGTGGTCATTTTTTAAACAATTTTAGTTTGTAACACTATATTGATTTACTTCTTTAACTATATAGCTCTAGGTGGTGGTGTTAAAGGTCACCTATTATGCAAAACCCACTTGTTCATGTCTCTTCTACATCACCATGTTTCCCCTCTTCTTCATGTCTCTTCTACATCAACATGTGTCCCCTCTTCTTCATGTCTCTTCTAAATCAACATGTGTCCCCTTTTCTTCATGTCTTTTCTACATCAACATGTGTCCCCTCTTGTTCATGTCTCTTCTACATCAACATGTGTCCCCTCTTCTTCATGTCTCTTCTACATCAACATGTGTCCCCTCTTCTTCATGTCTCTTCTACATCAACATGTGTCCCCACTTCTTCATGTCTCTTCTACATCAACATGTGTCCCCTCTTCTCCATGTCTCTTCTACATCAACATGTGTCCCCTCTTCTTCATGTCTCTTCTACATCAACATGTGTCCCCTCTTCTTCATGTCTCTTCTACACCAACATGTGTCCCCTCTTCTTCATGTCTCTTCTACATCAACATGTGTCCCCTCTTCTTCATGTCTCTTCTACATCAACATGTGTCCCCTCTTCTTCATGTCTCTTCTACATCAACATGTGTCCCCACTTCTTCATGTCTCTTCTACATCAACATGTGTCCCCTCTTCTTCATGTCTCTTCTACATCATGTGTCCCCACTTCTTCATGTCTCTTCTACATCAACATGTGTCCCCTCTTCTTCATGTCTCTAAAAAAGTAGTCAGAGTTGCATCGGACCTGCAGGTTTCTGGGAGTTTGTTCCAGATGTTTGGAGCATAATAACTGAACCCTGCTTTACCATGTTTAGTTCTGACTCTGGGGACCGAAAGCTGACCACTCCCTGAAGACCTGAGAGATCTGGATGGTTCATAATTTAGCAGTAGATCAGAAATGTATTTTGGGCCTAAACCATTCAAAGCTTTATAAACCAGCAGCAGTATTTTGAAATATATTCTTTGACACACAGGAAGCCAGTGTAAAGACTTCAGAACAGGAGTGATGTGATCCACTTTCTTAGTGTTAGTGAGGACTCGAGCAGCAGCGTTCTGAATCAGCTGCAGCTTTCTAATAGATTTTTTAGTGAGACCTGTGAAGACACCATTGCAGTAGTCGAGTCTACTGAAGATAAAAGCATGGACAAGTGTTTCCAAATCCTGCTGTGACATTAGTCTTTTAATCCTAGATATGTTCTTTAGGTGATAGTAGGCTGATTTAGTAACTGTTTTAATGTGACTGTTGAAACTCAGGTCAGAGTCCATGACTACACCTAGATTTCTGGCTTTATCTGTTGTTTTGAACATTGCAGACTGAAGCTCAGCGCTAACTTTTATACGTTCTGCCTTGGCTCCAAAAACCATTACCTCAGTTTTATCTTTGTTTAATTGGAGAAAGTTCTGACACATCCAGTCATTGATTTGGTCAATGCACTTACTCGGTGTTTGAATTGGAGCATAGTCTCCTGGTGAAATTGTTACGTAAATGTGTGTGTCATCCGCATAGCTATGGTAACTTATTTTGTTGTTTTTCATTATCTGAGCCAGTGGTAGCATGTAGATGTTAAAGAGAAGAGGCCCCAAGATGGAGCCTTGAGGAACCCCACATGTCATATTTGTCAACTCAGATGTGTATTTACCTATAGAAACAAAGTGGTTTCTGTCCTTTAAGTAGGATTCAAACCAATTTAAAACTGTTTCCGAAAGTCCCACCCAGTTTTCTAGTCGGTCTAGTAATATGCTGTGGTCAACAGTGTCAAACGCAGCACTGAGATCTAATAATACTAACACTGAAGTTCTGCCACTGTCTGTGTTTAAGTGGATGTCATTAAAGACCTTTACAAGAGCAGTCTCAGTGCTGTGGTTTGGACGAAAGCCTGACTGGAACACATCAAAACAGTAATTTAAATGCAAGAAATTACTCAACTGTTGAAAAACAACTTTTTCAATGATTTTACCTAGAAATGGGAGGTTTGATATGGGCCTGTAATTGTTCATTACTGAAGCATCTAGATTATTCTTTTTTAAGAGCGGTTTAATGACTGCCGTTTTCAGGGCCTGTGGAAAAATACCTGAGTGAAGAGATTTGTTTACTATATGAAGTGGGACACATGTTGATGTCGAATCAATGTCTATAGTGTGTATTGACTTTGACCGTCTAGTCATTGTTGGTGATTTTAACATCCATGTTGACAACCCCCAGGACAGAGGAGCAAAATAACTGTTTTGTGTTCTTGATAGCCATGGACTGACTCAGCATGTGACGGAGCCCACGCACAATAAGGGGCACACTCTGGACTTAATTATCTCAAAGGGTCTGAATATCTCTAAGGTTGTGGTGACTGATGTTGCGCTCTCTGATCATTCCTGTGTTTTCTTTGAGAGCTCTATTTCTGTAAAGAAAAATGTTCAAAAAGAGGTAACCACAAAGCGATATTTAACTGAAAATACTAGGGAAATGTTTACTCAGAATTTTTCTTCCACACTTGCCCCTGCTAACATCTCAGTAAATGAGCTAGTAGATCATATTAATTCAAAAATTCAAAATGTTATAGATGCCATTGCTCCAACTAAGGTAAAGGAAGTGTCTGGCAAGAAAATATCTTCATGGAGAAAGGCCATGACCGTGAGAGCAGAAAAAAGAGAATGTCGAAAAGCTGAACGCAGGTGGCAAAAAACAAATCTCCAGGTGCCCTTTGAAATCTATAAAGAGAGACTTGGCCTTTATAATTTGGAATCGAAAAACGCACGACAATCGTTCTTCTCTGACATCATTACCAAAAACAAAAACAATGCACGTGCCTTGTTTGCTACCGTCGACAGACTAACTAACCCCCCAGTGTCAGTAGCCTCTGAATTTCTATCCACCAGGGCGTGCAATGATTTTGCCTTTTTCACTGACAAAATTCAGAAAATAAGACAAGCAGTCAGTGATGTAGAAGAGACATGAAGAAGAGGGGACACATGGTGATATAGAAGAGACATGAAGAAGAGGGGACACATGTTGATGTAGAAGAGACATGAAGAAGAGGGGACACATGTAGAAGAGACATGAAGAAGAGGGGACACATGTTGATGTAGAAGAGACATGAAGAAGAGGGGACACATGTTGATGTAGAAGAGACATGAAGAAGAGGGGACACATGTAGAAGAGACATGAAGAAGAGGGGACACATGTTGATGTAGAAGAGACATGAAGAAGAGGGGACACATGTTGATGTAGAAGAGACATGAAGAAGAGGGGACACATGTTGATGTAGAAGAGACATGGAGAAGAGGGGACACATGGTGATGTAGAAGACACATGAAGAAGTGGATTTTGGTCCCCTTTATAGGTATTGTATTTTATATAAATAGCTTTATTTTTCTATGATTTTATTGCATTTTCTTAATTTAACTTAATATGTTTACAACAGAAATATAAAAACCAAAAACACAGGGAATAGTCAGGAGTCGTGCAGCTGCGTATAAAATACAATGATTACCTCAAATAGAGTACAGGTCCAAGTTTGCACAGTAAATACAGGAAGTGTATTGGCTTTGACTTTCTGTCGACCATGCCAGCGCCATGTAATATTAATGCAGAGAAATGAGAAACTCTGAAGACTCACAGGTTCAACTGACTGGATTCAAAGTCATTTAAACTACATCTTTCTTTAAAACCAAGACAAAATATGTAAAAGTATCTGTAGTCGGTGGTGTTTACTATTCTTAATTCAAGTGTCGTGTGTTGAAGCTCAAAAGGTGATCGTATGATGGGGACAAAGAGAAAGAAAGTCACTCTAAATAACTAATAAGCTTTATTTCCACCTGTAGCAACATGCGAACACACATTCAGGCTGTCACTCTGTCTCCCTCGCTCCTCGTCTATCTGGCCTTCCCTCCTCTTATCTTTACTTGTCTTCTTCCAGACCTTGTGTCCTGGGTGTCTGAGTGTGGCGCGTCATGCTGTGGATGAAGTGGAAGATGGGGGTGGACTCGCTCAGAGGACGCAGACGGAGGCTACCCTGCTCGCTCTGGTTCCTCCTGCTGTTCGCTGCTGGAGGTCTGCTGCTCTTCATCCACCAGAGGGATCTGTCAGAGATGGTGCAGCAGCAATACCCAGGTTAGTCCACCCTACCCCCCCCCCCCCAAAACCGCATATACTTCGACACTGTAGAGAGTATTGTGAGAGAGAGTGATAGAAAGAGGAGCATACACCTGCCACAAATAGACAAAGCACTGTTAGTAGTTTGTTAGAGGGTGTTGACCATGCCTAAAATTAAGAACTGCTCAATCGCAGCTCGGTTGTTGAGGAATAACTAGTAGATCATTAACAGAGATAGTGATGTATTGTTTCTTATTGTCATTCGTGTTTTGACCACTTTACTATAGGAATGATTTCCCATTTGTTAACTTTGCATTGACTTTAGCGTTACTAAGCATAACATTTTGAATTTTTCTCAATGCATTGCAACAATCAGGAATGCGCCGGTGAAGATGGCTGCGTTGTCTTTTTCAGTGTTTATTTCACAATTTATTTTCTGTTTGTCTGTTTTATTGAGTTGCTCTGTTGGAGGAGCCTGTGACCTAAGATCGTCATCGTCATAACTACACTGTAGCTATGCACGTATGACCAATAAAAGCCTTGAACCTTGATTACCTCTGATTAGGGCTGCACAATTTGGGGAAATAATCTGACAGATATTGCGATTTGCGATATTTGTTTTTAAGCGACCCAACGGAAGTTCATTGTAAAATGCAGCCATAACTCCGGCTAGGAAGGTTGCATCAACATGCTCCCGTTTCTAGCACCCCCGCAGCTACGAGTGAAAGAACTAAACGTACATGAAACTTCCGTTGGGTTGCTTTAAAGTCAAGCTTCAGTTTAAGATTCTCCCTGTAATAGAAACATGTGATGGAGCATTACTAACCGACTCAGATGGTTTGTTTCACCAAACCATCTGAAGCTCCATTGGAAGCCATTTGGAAAGGGCAGGCACTTTCAAAAATACTTGGCAGGTGATTGGATCAATCTGTCTATCACCTTCTATCATGGGCCACTTCTGATTGGTTAACAATGGCTGGTACATGTGGAGCACAGCACTTCTGATTGGTGTGGATGACTGACACACAAGAACATTTTTAAAATATAGCTTATAGCTTTGTGAAGCACCTTGAGATGACGTTTGTCTTTAAAGTGTGCTATATAAATCAAATGTATTATTATTATTATTATTATTATTATTATTATATTATTAAAATCTCAGGCTTTGCGATTTGATAATTGCATCATTTCAAATTTCGATTTAAAATCAATGAATCGTTCAGCCCTACCTCTGATCAGAGGAAGCTTTATTATGGTCTGAGCTTTATAATGATATAGTGTTGTACTGTGTAACAGATCACCACTGGTTGTGTGCTTGCTGTATTGTCGCTGTTGAATAAAGAACTAACTAAGTTACCTGACGCTCACTGTTTAAGGCTGTGGGTGTGATTATGAGTATAGCCATGTGGTGAAATAGCTGTGTTTTGATGCTAGAATAGATCAAGAGGACGAAACAAAGTGCAACTGAACATTGGATTAGACATGTTTAGTTTACTCAAAGGGCAACGTGTTAAGACAAAATCCAAGAAATGGCCAAACCAGACCCTTTTATTTGAGTTTGAAACCTGACGCATCTGCTGCTTATCATTTATTATATTCTGAATGGAACTATGGTGTGGGAGATGAACATCATGCTGTATTGAATATGACTTCAAGCTAGAAGTTAAGACCATAAACTCATCAGGGAAATGTTTACTCCGGTAACAAATCAAGCAAAAACTGAAGTAACTTTCTCTTAGAGATCCCAACATTCTGAGTCCCTGCTGCTGAATATTAGAGAAATGGCAGTGCCACCTTTGTATTGGCATAACTTTTAAGACCCAACGGTAAACACCCGGAGCAAAATGATTTTGTTATACTGGTTGAGCATTGTACCAACCCCCTTTGTATATTAGTACTGTTGCAAAAAGTACAATACAGGTTCCATAGCCCTAACCATACAATACACACCAAAAGCACAGCCAGTCGTGGTTTGGTCAGAGTTTCCACAGAGATGGAGGGAGGTCTACCATTCCATTTCCAAATGAGTCAAACAGGGTCCTCTTAAAGGGACCCACTGTGCGTCTGCTTGGCTCTCAGCATTAAGGAGATTTGGGTTTAAGCAGCCGTGATGGGAGAGTGTCCTGAGCGTGTGAAACTAAGCTGCTTCATGTCTCAGAAACAAGAGATCAGCTGCTTGCTTAGGTGCCTCTTTGGCTTGTACTACACTCTAAATGAGAGCAGGATTAGTTTGTTGTTGTTGTTGTTGTTGGACCAGCTCATGCAATGGACTTCGACTCAAATATATTGACACACATCGTCAGTGGTGATATTTCAACTCATATTGATGACCTTCTCACATCATCAGGGTGATTCTATGTTGTCTGTTTTTAAATCTATAATGAGAGTAACATTGTTCGTGTTGCCATTGCTGTAGATAATCAATGTGTTCGTGGTCCCGCTTGGCTCTCCGGGGATAAAACCTTCAACTAAAGTCAACTGAGGGGCCACAATGTGCTGTGTTTCAACAGCATTGTGAGTCATTTTAAATATCAGAGCAGTGTTACAGCGCACAGCAAATAGAGCCACTCAGCTAGAAGCGAATCTCTCTGACCCTCTTCTGATTGTCAGAAGCTTTCAGGCAGCGTGTCAGGTGAAAACAAAGAGCCATTCACAATGAGAAATACACAAAACATACACGTCACGTACAAATCAACAACCTGTATTTGATGTTCATGACAAATAACAGGCACAAACACAGACGGAAGATATCTTGGTCCAAACATTTTAGAATTAAAACAAATTGAGGCAAATCGTTTCATCTTTCCCTCTGTCGTGTGAGCTGGCTGGATGTGCACGATTAGCTGTGACTGCCATTTTAATTTAGCCCATCACTGGATGCATTCAATATTAATCTACATTTTTTACATTTATTAAGGAATAATTGTTTTCTCTTTGATAATGGGTTATGGGTCTTTTTTGTATATTTTCAGAATTAATAATAATAACTTATTTCTATAGCGCCTTTCATGATACCCAAGGTCGCTTTACAAGGAAGGACAGCAGTTTAATCAAACAAGACGAGCAGGTTATTGCATGTGTGTGTGTGTTGGACGCATTTTTAATGTCGTCTCTAAACAAACTCTGTCACATTCACTTGAAAGAGTACTTCTGGTGTATTCTACCTAGATCTACAACCTTTCAGAGAAGCTATGTATGTGTTTATGATAATGTTTAACTCACCAAAGAAACAGTTTGGTTTCAGATTGTTGTAGTATTATTTCTATAAAAGTGTGTCCCTCATTTTACAACACTCTGACATGTGTTTAGAATTGTTATTTGATCTTGTAGTGCCAGGAGATATGGGAGTCGGAGGCGGTGCATCGAAGGTGCAAAAGGGTACTTTAATGAAGAGCTGCACAGGACATGTTGTCGGGTCGCAGCCCGGGTCGACAAGAGAAAGAATCAGGAGGGCACACAACATATAAAGCAAACACACAACATGTCCGTGTGGGAACAATACCCCCAACTATAGTTCCATGTGTGGATTATGAACCAGTGTATAATAGGTGGTCACCACACAAGCCCCCCCAGAATTCAAACATGGAAAGAAAAATATATCCCGGTGGTCCCCAGCAGGGAGGAGCGCTGCCCGGCCGCAGGCGAGGGCACAACGGCAGCGGGCACAAAGTCCTCGGGGGGAAAGAGCCGGGTCCCCGGGGGGCAGGAGCAGGGTCCCCGGGGGGCAGGAGCAGCGTCCCCGGGAGGAAGGAGCCGTGGACAGGGGAGAGGCCAGGCAGGGTCCCGGAGCGCGCCACCCACGGGCCGATGAAGGCATAGGCACGTCCGAAACCGCCGAGGCGAGACGGGGTCCAGGAGTGCACCACCCAGGCGTCGATGAGCATGAGTGGCGTCTGGAGCCGCCGTCGAGGTGAACCGTGAGCCGCGGTAAGAAGAGAGGCCAGGCAGGGTCCCGGAGCGCGCCACCCACGGGCCGATGAAGGCATAGGCACGTCCGAAACCGCCGAGGCGAGACGGGGTCCAGGAGTGCACCACCCAGGCGTCGATGACCGTGAGTGGCGTCTGGAGCCGCCGTCGAGGTGGTGAAACAGGTGAGAGTGTCCACACGAGGTCGACCAGACATGGTCGAACCTCCTCTCAGGCACCAGAAAAAGCTCAAAAAGGGCCGTACTGTCCACGGTCAAAAAACAGGTGGGCGAAATAGTGAGAGGATTCACACGAGGCCAACCAGACATGGTCAAACCTCCTCTCAGGCACCAGAAAAAAAAGGTCGATAGCCGTTAGCAGCTAGCCGTTAGCAGCTAGCCGTTAGCTGAGGCCGTTAGCTGGCAGCCATCGGTAGCTGCTAGCCGTCGTTAGCCCCACGTGGATAGCTGCTAGTCGTGGTTAGCTAGCGACGCTGGGACGTGCAGCCGCACGCCCCGAAGAAACAGCCCCATGAGGTAGCCATTGGGTTGCTGGTCGACCCAGCAGGTCGTGCATCGTTCCCCCGATGCGGGAACGGCGAGCAACGTCTCCAGCCTTTTGCGGAGCACGCACCGAGCCTCAGTCCGCGTGCCGGTGGCAGCCACGGACGTCTCCAAAAAATCCCCGGCATTTCGAGAAAGGAACCTGAGTTCCTTTTGCCGTGTTCGGCTTCGTCTCGGAAACTTCCCCAGACGTGTCAGAGTCACCAGTGTAGTGCCAGGAGATATGGGAGTCGGAGGCGGTGCATCGAAGGTGCAAAAGGGTACTTTAATGAAGAGCTGCACAGGACATGTTGTCGGGTCGCAGCCCGGGTCGACAAGAGAAAGAATCAGGAGGGCACACAACATATAAAGCAAACACACAACATGTCCGTGTGGGAACAATACCCCCAACTATAGTTCCATGTGTGGATTATGAACCAGTGTATAATAGGTGGTCACCACAATCTAAACTAAATAATATGTATTACATGTGTTGTATCCAGACGCAGCTGCACTTCAGTTCGTCACCCTTGAGCATAATCATATAGTATCTGGTAACGTGTGAACACAAACTGCAGAGTATTGCCCACATCTCTCTTATGCACGTAATTGAGCACTTGACATTCATTTACTGACGGTTATTAACGAGTGCTTTGACATTTAACATGCACGCTTTAGAACAGCTGTCTGGAGGAAACGCCTCCAACGAGCCTCACCGTTTGACAACAGTTTCACTCTGACAGGCAATCAGACATCTGACCTCAGATCAGCCTGCAATTTCAACTGATCTAAGTCATATCTGCTGCTTTATTATTTGCATAGAGAGCAGAGTCCTTTACCACTTTGTGACTGTAGAAGTCATTGCATCAGATATTAGCAAGTGGTGTGTTTTGAACAGCTGATGGGAAAATGCACGTCTCATTTCATGTCCATTTAACATCGAGCAAGATCAATAAACGGTAAATGTTGTGTCTTAGTCATCGTCAAACCTTCGCTACATAATACAAATACTGTAGATATTTTTCTCTGTAACGCTCGTTCTCACTCAGCGCCTTAAGAAGCTTAAAGGTCCCATGTCGTGCTTTTCTCGTTATTACCCGTCCCCTTGTGAGTTATGAAGCTTTTTCTGCATGTAAACCATCTGCAGAGTCACAAACCCTCAAAGTACACCCTGTAGCGAGTAAAGCTCTAACACAGAGAAGACCTGTCTATGCTGCCCCAGAACGCCTCGTTGGAGGTTTCTCTTTCTCTTCCTGGTACCAAGTGCCACTGGTAGCACACACTCAGCCGTATCTTTTCTCAGCTGCAGCTGCGTGGATCTCCACTCACAGTACTCACGTGTGCTCAGACTGAGTTCTGCGGTGTCTCGCTGTCTCGCAGACCCCACGCAGCAACGCCAGTAATCCAGCTCACACTGTCCGCTCCTCGAGCCTCAAAGGGCGGAGCAGCGAGCTCCGCAACGTCCCGCCAACACGGCTCCCAGACCCCACGCAGCTTTCTCATCTGTTTGTCATTACTGGTGTCATTTCCTGGTGGCTAACAAATGGTAAATGGTAAATGGACTGTACTTATATAGCGCTTTATCCAGTCTTTAAGACCCCTCAAAGCGCTTTACATACTACATGTCATTCACTCATTCATACAGAGCAGTGTACCTTACTCTAGGAACTAACATGCATACACATTCACACACCGTTGGCCATCGGGAGCAACTCAGGGTTAAGTATATTGCCAAGGATACATCGACATGTTGGCTGCATGGGCTGGGATCGAACCCACAACCAGGTTGAAAGACGACCGCACCCCCTCACAGCCACAGTCGCCCAACAAACAAACAAACGCTATTGTAACACATAAACACTGATGTTCCGCTGTAACGGTGGTTGACTCATCAGAACAGAGTGGGCGAGCTGACCAATCAGAGCACATGGGCTCACAGGGGGGGGGGGCAGGAGCTCCAACAAGCCGTGTAGGACAGAGAGTGAATACACTATACAGAGATGCTGTATGAGAAACCAATGTTAGTTTGGAACATTGAACAATGTAAATCTATTCTAGTAGACCTCAACAATGGAATTATGATCAGTAGAAATGGCCATGACATGGGAGCTTTAAAGTATGAAATATAAGATTAATGTTAAACTTAATAAGAGAGTATAGAAAATGCCTTCACGTCTTTTTATTCAGTTATTTTTTGTGGGCTCTATTGTTGTTTGTTCTCTTTCTCTGTTTAGTACATTCTGTCTTATTGCAGCCAAAACGTCATTCTTATACTGCAGATATTAAATAACTCATAAATTAATAATAGAAAATAATAATATATGTACATTGGTAAATGATTCAAAGCTGCTTTGTTCAAATGTGCAATGCAATTACTAAAAAAACTATACGAGGTAATTGACACTCACAAGCATAATTAACAATAATACACTACGTCCTCCTGCCTTTACTGTATAGCACAGCACTGGAAGCTAAATGTGTCAACTGTTAATAAGTTACAGCAGAAGTCTTCGTGTAATCATGGATAAAACATTTGTTCGTGGAATAAATTCATCAACAGCAGAAAATAAAAGCGATGGCTGCTTTTCGTGACAATTCCTCTCTTCTGATTACTAGCCATTTCCCAGCGCGTGTGTCTGGTGATAAGTTTGCTGCATGAGCACATCCTTTTATCTCCTCTGTTATATCGCTACTTGAATATTGAAGTACACATTGTACTTGACTAAATCATGCATGAGACTGTGTGCAGTATACAGTCTCCAGCCCCCTCGCTGGAGCACAATGAGCAAGCAGTATCTCTGCCTGAAGCTATGGTGCTCCAGAAGCTCATATCTAATAGAGCAGAGTTATAATACATTGGGTGTCAGCTTTTATCTCCCTCCCCCCCGCTCTCTCCACCTCTTCATTTGGCTTGCAGTGTGCTGGACAGCTTTGTATCCCATGGTTTAGATGGCTTGCACAATAGGAGCTGAGAAAACTGCAGTTTAACCGTCCACTGTCGCCCCGCTGATCTCTCCCAGGTAATTGTTTAAGGACAATTGGAGAAACAGCAGCCGGCGTCTCAGAGAGAAGGCCACTGAAGAGGCAGCAGCTCAGATAAACTGTCTGCACAAATGTTCACCTCTGGGTATTTTTCAGATGAGTGTGGCAGTTAGTGCTGTGGAGAGAGGAGGTAGGCATGCGTGTCACCTCACAAACTTTAATATATGGAGGAGGGGGAAGGAGGAAGGAGGAAGGAGGAGGAAGGAGGAGGAGGAAGGAGGAAGGAGGAAGGAGGAGGAAGGAGGAAGGAGGAGGAAGGATGAAGGAGGAAGGAGGAGGAAGGAGGAAGGAGGAAGGAGGAGGAAGGAGGAAGGAGGAAGGAGGAGGAAGGAGGAAGGAGGAGGAGGGGAGGAAGGAGGAAGGAGGAGGTCGGCAAGTGTGTCACCTCACAAACTTTAATATATGGAGGAGGGGGAAGAAGGAGGAAGGAGGAAGGAGGAAGGAGGAAGGAGAGGATGAAGGAGGAGGAAGGAGGAAGGAGGAAGGAAGGAGGAAGGAGGAAGGAGGAGGGGGAGGAAGGAGGAAGGAGGAAGGAGGAAGGAGGAGGAGGGAGAGGAAGGAACGAGGAAGGAACGAGGAAGGAGGAAGGAGGAGGGGGAGGAAGGAGGAAGGGGAGGAAGGAGGAAGGGGAGGAAGGAGGAGGAGGAAGGAGGAAGGAGGAGGAAGGAGGAAGTTGCACCATCGCATCTTGGTAACGTGTGTTTAGGAAGCGTGTATCTGGATCTCATTGCAATAATAACATGTGATCCGTTAAGTGCTTTTCACAAAGGCAGCCCACGTTGCCCCGAGAGCCAACCATTTAGCATCGCTGCTGCCGCTCTGCGGCTCACACAAAGCCTACCTTTTTTTTAATTGTATCTTTTAATTGACTTTTTTTGGTTTTATATGAGTCCGTTGGCAGTCCTGAACGTAACATTAGGAACCAATACCCGGGAACACACTTACACTTACACTGAGGGAAAGTTCGGCTATGTGTGAACTGTCATGTTCGCAAGGTGATTTAAATATCATGCAAGTTTAATGGACAATACAAAGTGGAAATAAATGGACTCAGTGTTCAACTTGAAACCTTTTTTTTTAATGGACTTTAGTGTGCATCATTTACTGACATCTTTCTCAAACATTTGGTTGTGTTAAATCACACACACACACACACACACCACACACACACACACACACACACACACACACACACACACACACACACACACACACACACACACACATTTATATACCATGTATACATCACTTCAGGGGACATTACATTGACTTACATGTATTTCTTGGAGACTTATCCTAACCTTAACCATAACCAACACATGCCTAACCCTAACCCTAACCCTTAACCTTACCCTTAACTTTACCCTTACCCTAATCCTAACCAAGTCTTCACCCTAAAATTAATGATTCCCCTCATGGGGACCTCCAATGTGTCCCCATAAGGGAGGCGAGTCCCCACACGTGACTGTGTTAACAGATTTAGGTCCCCACAAGTATAGTAATGCTAGGCCACACACACACACACACACACACACACACACACACACACACACACACACACACACACACACACACACACACACACACACTGTTGGGGAAACAAAGCTGTCTACCAATCACACTGTAAGAAATATAACTACTGTATGGAAAAGCTACTGAGAAGACATTAGTTTTCAAATTGTCTTTTCTTTCCTTTTTTGGCCCAAAGGTGTTCATCTAGTTTCAGAAGAACACACATTTTAACTTGAAGCACGCATGCAAGTATGAAAGTAGTTGAACCATCAGCAAGCAACTGCAAAGTGTTGTAAACTACTTGTATTATTACAAAACAGTGAACACAATGTATTTTTAGAAACATGTTTCTGCATCTCAGAATCATTTAGTTAATGAATAGCACAGCTTTGACAGGAACAGCTTGGTGAATCCTGTCAGTTTAAAGGGTGTAGCCCAATACGTCCATTGCAAAGGTAGTGTGGGTAGATCGCATTGCATTAGCCACAGGATTGACGTACAGGTAAGCCAGTCGGAGCTGTATTGTGCCATACGGGGTCACGCAGTTATGAGGGGGCCTCACCTCCTCATCTGAAGCGCAGTGTAAGCGCGGCACTGGGGGCAGGGTCTGTAGGTAGATCATTTGGGCTTGGTCATTTTAAAAGTAGCTCCCAAGCTGAACAAGTGTGAGCACCCTGGTATACTGTAGCACATGTCTGAAGTTGAATTGGCTCTCTAATTAAATATGTGTATTTTCACTTAGCCTTCATTGCAGCTGTAGCCTCCAGCTGCAGCTGAAAGAGTGTGAAACACAGCTGTACATTACATTAAGGAAAGTGCTGTGTGGGTGTGAAAAACTAATTTAATAATGTTGTGAACAAGTCCAAGCAAAAAGTAATATTCAGTTGCTGATGGTGGACGATTCAACAGATGTGATAGGATAAGATGTTTTTTGTATTGAACTGTTAATTAGACAAATAAGTGCTAATTGTCCTTTCTATCCTGGTCTAACTTATTATTTAAAAAGAGTGTTTACACTTTTTATAATTCATTTCTCATCTTGTCATGGGCTCACTTTGTTTCCAGTCCTCAACTTTATTGAATGTGTTGGCTCTCATTGTGCCATTATCCCATAATAGCAAGCCTTTTTTCAGCTTCAAACCCACCCACCCACTCTCTAGGTAAACGGTGTTTCATTGCTAACGTGCCAGATATTCTTCTCTCAAAGACAAAGAGAGGAAATGTTCGATTTCACCAGATAGCCATGAAATTAAACTACAATTGAATGCTAATGCAGCTTTGTATCTGCTTCATGAGCAATAGTTATTAAGGTTGTATGTAACTTTGAGCATATTGACTTCATGCATTTTCACTATTCACTAGCCAGAGATGGAGCACTCGAGTCCTGGACTCTCACTCGAGACGGACTCGAGTGCCGATTTTCGGGATCGTGACTCGACTCGGACTCGCGCACTGATTGATGCGACTTGGACTCGGACTCGTGAATTTTTACCCCCACGATGACTCGGACTCAACTTGTACATTGACGCTCTGACTTGGACTCGGACTCGAGCAAGTTTTCTCTGGAGTCTGATGTCCTCTATCCTGGCATGTGCACCTGTGAGGCGAGTTCACGGACAGGGCCCCGCTATTCCAGTCTAGAGATGTCTAGAGACACACCCCGCATCGTGCCGTATGCTTTCACACATTCTGCTTCCACATTGGAAAAGAGCAGCGCAAAATGCTCCTTATGTGGAAACAATATTGAAGAGAAGACTCCGTAACACATTGCTCTAAGGATCGAGTTCAGACATATAGGCTGTGTTGAACACTATCATCAGAGTAACGTGATCTAATCAATACATAAAGATTCAGCCTAACACGAAAGCACATGGCTACTTAGCATGCAGAATTATGTCATTTTGCATGCTAAGTAGCCATGTGCTTTCTGGGGCTAAATCTTTATCAGTAAATCGATTTAACCGGTAAAAGTTCCTTCAAAATAAGAGTCCCGATCTTATTACTATCAAAATAAAAGTGCCGAACGAAAACTTTACCATAGGAAAAATATTGGCAACACACATATAATCACTTCTCTAAAAGGTAACTCATTTTAAATATAGTTTATTTATATATAATAATAATATTAATATTAGTAATAAGCTTTATATTTGTATAGCACCTATTACAAGAATTGTAGCCAAACTCACTTCACAGCAGTTCAACAGACACATTAGTATAACATCTAGCAATGTAGAGGAGCAGCTACATTTCAACACCTATATCCACGAAGATTAATACATGAAGACTTGTGACTCGGACTTGACTTGGACTCTTCTTATGTGACTCGGACTTGGACTCGGACTCGAACACAGGTAACGATGACTCAGACTCGACTCGGACACTCCTTAGGTGACTCAGACTTGGACTCGGACTCGAACACAGGTAATGATGACTCGGACTCGACTCGGACACTCCTTAGGTGACTCGGACTCGAACACAGGTAATGATGACTCGGACTCGACTCAGACACTCCTTAGGTGACTTAGACTTGGACTCGGACTCGAACACAGGTAACGATGACTCGGACTCGACTCGGACACTCCTTAGGTGACTCAGACTTGGACTCGGACTCGAACACAGGTAATGATGACTCGGACTCGACTCGGACACCCCTTAGGTGACTCGGACTTGGACTCGGACTCGAACACAGGTAATGATGACTCAGACTCGACTCTGACACTCCTTAGGTGACTCGGACTTGGACTCAGACTCGAACACAGGTAATGATGACTCGGACTCGACTCGGACACTCCTTAGGTGACTTAGACTTGGACTCGAACACAGGTAATGATGACTCGGACTCTACTCGGACACTCCTTAGGTGACTCGGACTCGACTCGGACACTCCTTGGGTGACTTGGACTCGACTACGACTCTCCCTTGGTGACTCGGACTTCGACTCGGATTTGAACACAGGTAATGATGACTCGGACTCGACTCGGACACTCCTTGGGTGACTTGGACTCGACTACGACTCTCCCTTGGTGACTCGGACTTGGACTCGGACTCGAACACAGGTAATGATGACTCGGACTCGACTCGGACACTCCTTAGGTGACTCAGACTCGGACTCGGACTCGAACACAGGTAATGATGACTCGGACTCGACTCGGACACTCCTTGGGTGACTTGGACTCGACTACGACTGTCCCTTGGTGACTCGGACTTGGACTCGGATTCAAAGAGTGGTGACTCGAGAATGACTTGGACTCGTGAATTGGTGACTTGACTACAACACTGTCACTAGCTGACTCGATATAAGCATCATTTTCTTATTGAAGAGTGGCACGGTAAAAACAAACTGTCAGACTCCATGAACTGACTGCATGACTAAAGTATACAGAATAAACTACTACCCTTCGATTGTCATTTAACACTTAATCCCATAATATAAGTCCACCACTTGCACTCCTCCTGAGAAGAAGTAAAAGCTCCATATTGAGTGATACAGTATTTAGGCAGCTTGCCATACAGTAAACTGGCAGCTGGAAGCATAGTGTTCGATACATCACTGCAGAATAACTGGTATCAACTGGTGGAGACTTGCAGACAAAACATTGCAGGAGAGGTTAGCAGTTAGGAGATAATGGGCAGAGGAGGGAAAGCAAGATAAACCATATCTTCAAATGCACGGAGCCTTGTTTATGTGTATCCTGAAACACTACACTATTCCAAATATACAGTTAATACAAAATAGAAATGAATGGTCTGGATTGTCCACTGTTGGCTTCCCCTCTAACTCCACGTCCCTCTGTCTGTGTCCACATGGAGCCTGCTTGTTTCACGCTCCAAGGTAACATTTGATCTCTCCGTCAGAGGTCCGATAATCCCTTAAGCCTTGTCTGTTTGCAAAGTCCAATTTAGCTGCCTCTTAATGTAATTAAATTGTGCTGGACCATATTTGAATGCAAATCCTCCGCTGGATGTTTGTGGATTTATTAAAAAAAAAATGATCCTGCTTTTCCATTCTTTCATCCGCAAAGCTCCTTTAACAAAGCCTGCTTCTGTTGTGCTGGCACTTTCCCCCTTTCATTCCTCCCAGAGCAGCAACATCACTGGAAAGCAGTTCTTGGAAACACTCCACAGTCATTTTTAACCAACTTTAGGTACAATTGGCTTCCTAAAAACATGGGGGGTATTTAGTCTTCTGGGCTACCTTAATTACAATGTTACAGCAGTGCAATCCTGCTCAGTGTTGGGATCACATGACCCCAGGATCGTCATATCTGTGGTTCCACATTCAACTGTGCAGGCCTCTTGGGTTCCCTGAAAACAATAACAATATAAAAACAGACTATCCTCCTGCATCAGGTGCCTGCATCACCGCCTCTTCCAGACTTTTGCCGTATCAATTGGATATAAAATGAAGCCGCTCAGAGGCAACTGCAAGGTCATGTGGTTTTCCATTAACATTAATGCCCGGGGTGATGCCACAGGAGCCCTGCAACATCATCTGGTTTCCCTGCCATCTGATCTGACTCGCCATTTTCCTTCCATATGCCAATCTATACAAATAGATTTTGTTTTTCTACATTCCTGCTCCAGCAGAGGTCAAACACGAAGGAATAGCTTTGAGGAATAGGGAACAAAGAACACTTTTGACATCAATTGTTGAATGAAAGTTGAAAATACTGCAGGAAATTGGAACTATTGTTATAATTTGAAGGCTTCCCTGCAGGGTCCAATGAACAGGTGAACAATCACAATGAGCTTTCAACTCAAATTCTTCAAAACAGCTGATCTTGTTCTATCCAGAAAACCATGAGATTTAAAACGCAGATCCAGAAGCAACCTGAGAGGCAGAGCATTGATTGAAACGTAAAGAAAAACATGCTTTGATCATTCTTTTCGACTTGTGTTCAGCCGGTGATGAAGCATTCGGGGGTTAAAACCTCCACAGAGCAGCAGAACATGCCTTGGCTGGTGGTGGTGGGGGGTTTCGGGTTGACCTTTTCTATAATGCCCCGCTGAGTGACATTAAAAAAACTCCAAAGGAAATGAAACAGAACAGGGCCAGAGCATCAGGTGGATCCAGCAGTGAGGCTGATTTTTCAAAAGTGTCTTTGAAGACGGCAATCACAGATTCTGCCTCTGTTCTCCGTCAGTCTGTCTCACGCTATGTCACCACGAGAAGCACCGCTGAGGCTCGACGCGACCTTTCTGTCGCTGGGAACACAAAAGGGGGTTCATCTTTAGTAAGACAGCTTCAGATAAACAAAGACAGTTGGGAAATCATAGATATAAGTACAAAGACCCGAGTTCACAGTGGCATTCTTGCTCCGAATTCCAATTTTCTGCACATATCTGATTGTTTTGGCTGACTGACCATATCTATTTCAGGATGGAGCCCGTATCCAACAGCAATAGAAACTACAAGTAATTTCAAAAAGACATCAGTAAAGATTTGTACATCTGGGCTTCCTGCAGGCTCAAATACCATCCGAGACATCGTGACAAAGCACGTAACCACGTTTCTCTGTAATTACTACGTGCCGGTCGGCTTCAGCGGCACACAGGCTTTAACTCAACTGGTCTTCTTGCTGACTATGACATTGTCTTGGCTGTCGGTGTCCACAGTCGCTCTGATATCAGTCCTGGATTTTCAGGCAACAAGAGGATTTTCGTTCCCATGAGAAACCCAATTAGCCAAGGCTGGCGCTGATATCAGAAACTGCCTAATAACATGCAACATGACTGACGCATAGGGAGCCAACACTGACATCTTTGCTTTGTTTCCAACAAACTGAGGGGGGGAATAAAACATTTAGTCCATTTATGTTTGCTTTCTGTGCCTTATGAGCTCATAGCTGGTCCATTTTAAAGAGTGAGAATCGATGAATCAAGACTTGTATTATATCGAAATAATCACATGGCTCACATAGCTGGTGCCTAATTCCGTGTTTTATCTTAAGCTTCACTTTAAATATGCATGTGATCAATTTTGTAATCTGGTTTAGCATGATTGGAGTTGAATCGTGTCATACAGCTGAAGATAATAAAGGGCTTAATTTAATCTCGTGACCATAGATACTGTACATTACATTACATGTCACTTGTTAGACGCTTTTATCCAAAGCGACTTACATACTCAATACAGGAGCAATTTGGGGTGAAGTGTCTCAGGGACACAACAACATGCTGCCTGCAGTGGGGTTTGAACCTGTGCCCCCCTGATCCGAACACTAACGCACAACCCACTGCACCACACGCCTCCCACGCCTCCTCCGATACTGTGTCGTACCTCTACCCATAGTATGACTAGGGAAACAGAGATTGATGGATTCATAATAAAGGTAATATCGTACCTGTCTGCTATTATGCTGGTATAGTGAAATGTTTACTGTTGTCCAGAAGTGACGACTTGATGAATTCAATCTCAATTTGGCTTCTGGGCTTGGGCTTTATCACGAGTGACGTGTGACTTATCTTTGACTTCAGCCTTTTGAATTGAAATACTTATATATATTTTTAAATGTATGTTATAAAAGACAAATTAATTTTCTTACTCCTGATTTTTTATATTAATTTGACACAAATTCAATATTAAATTCCCCAGAGCGGCTTTGCTTGAACCAATCAAATATAATTAAATCAAGTAGGAGAGAACTATAATTAAGGTTACATTGGGTGTTTACACAAGTTGGTAAATTTTTTTACTAAAGACAATTTAGTTTAGAGAAGAAGTGCATTGATACTTGACTAAGACATATGGTATATGTATGTATTAAGTTGGTCCTACTTCTGCTTGAATCCATGGAGCATTGATCCAGAACAAGGCCTTAATGCTGGTAGTAATATATCAGCTTTCCTTAAAGTTGATGGTGATATTATCTACTCCTTAACCTGCCAGCTATCTGACAGAAAGAAACATTATCTGTTAACTTCATCTGACAGCTGCTCTGAAATAAGTGAGTTCACATCAAACATAGTGTTCCTTTCAGAAAGCTCCTCTTCAACTCTGCACACACCAGACGAGAGAAGAAAAAGTATTCCCAACCAAAAGGAAGTGTGCAAGTTGTAGCTTTGTGACTATCTTCCATAGGGTTGAGATGCACCATAAAGGGAGAGAGACACAGAGTGGGAGTGGGAGGAGAAAGGAAGGATATATATAACCACAGATCTCATCTCACTTGTTCCTTCAAAAGCAAAGCAGTTATAGCATACGCCAATGTTCAAGGTCGTCACCGCTCAGAATGCAGATTAGACAAAATGGGATTATTTTGTTATTATTCCATTTAATGAACATGTCAGAAATAAAACATACAACAATGAAACATTTTATATAATCATAATTATAACAAAGAGATGCAAAAAGTAATTCTCAAATAGTCTCTGTCATGTTCAACAGGGGCGAGACGAAGCTTAAACAAACCTTTCTGGCCCGACCCCCTCTAGCGGACATTCATCTTGAAAATAAAAGATTAGGTCAGCTTCATCAGCGTCACGTTCGTCAACCAAAAAAGAAATAACTTTTACAATGACAAGAAATAACAAGCTTGGGTCCTGCTCAGAACATGGATCATAAGAACTGGATTCAGCGTGGGAGGCGGGGTCTCCTTCTTTCCTTTGAGAGCTGCTCATTGGCGCATGAGGAGAAAATGGCCCAACTTTTGAGAGAGCGAAACGTCACAGATTACCCATCATGCCTAGCTGTCAGAGCAGAAGAACCAGTGGCCGTTTCTCAATCTCGAGGATGCTGGCTTGGTAGTCGCGTACTTCCAAGTCACTTCCTTCAGAAACGAAGCCAGTATGCTTCCAAGCCACGGCTTCGGAAAACGAAGAAGAATGGAACAGGCTAACAAGTGTGCCACTCTCTCTAACGGTTTCAACATAAACTGTACCGAAAGTAAATACCTCACGATGTCTATCTAATTATGAACTTGCTTTACTTTCAGGAACACATTTACCAACACATGTTCTACGCCACGACATACTTACATTTCAATGTGAGCTGCGTCGGTTCAGCCATTCTCCGCAAGGGTTTTTGAAATTGGTCCGTGCGCAAAGCATTGTGGGGATTTTAAGGACGCAAAGCCTCGAAATTACCCCCAAACCAAGGACGCGGCCTCGGTGGAATTCCAAGTATGCTGGAGATTGGAACAGTCCTTCGGCGGCACTCGATGACGTAGCATCCTTGAAATATTGGCTTGGAAGCCAGTTTCCTCGAGATTGAGAAACGGCCCGTATGTGCGCTCACAGAGCATGCCCCTTAAGCCCCGCCCCTCCCGAGCTCCCACTCTCGGCTCAGTAGAACGAATGGAGACAGAAAATAAATCTAGATTCGGCTTTTAGTGCATTTTACAACTTTAAGGACCTAATAATTCTAATAAGGGCTATAAAATAGTTCATACTGGTAGTTTATTTAGATTAAAAAAAAGTATCCGCTGATTTACAGACGTCTCTTTCCCGATGTTAGTCAATGGGGAAAAGTCTTCCCGGGCCCAGTGACGTCACGGACTGATACGGAAATTGTAGTACCGCCGTTTGGACACAACGAATATTTTCATCAGAGTCCCGCGCACATGGGGGCTTGGCTCATAACCATTAATGATTTGGTTTCTAAATAATAGTTTTAGCTTAAGTAAACTTGTACAATATCTGCTCATCATTACAGTTATTCCACAGATCCACACGTTTGGTTGAGATGCACTGACGTTTTTAATTTGTTCGTATGGATGTTTTTTAATTTAAATGCAGTTTTCCTCTCAACATATTGTTGGCATAACCAAACTTTGAATTTAATATTGTTTTTATGTAGTTCAAATATCTATAAATATGACTAAGTGAATCCCTCAGACATTACAATGAGACACCCAAGCATAGGCGGCGCGTGAGGCTCAGGTTTGGGAAGGCTAAATAACTTATTTTACCTGACGCTGCCCGCCTCCGGCGTCTATAGAAAAGAGATCAACTCAGTGTTCGGAGTTTAAATCTCTCAAGTCATATTACAGGATAAAGGAAATACAGTTTAAACTGCCGTATGCAGAGAAGACGTGTCGCACTTATCATTCATATCACATCATCAATCAGATCATCGATCATATATATCATAATATATGATATATATGATATATATGTCAGCTTCTCCAGCCGTATCTGGCCGTGCAACACTTAGTGTCACATACATGCAGAAGTATTATTTTAAGCAACACATTGTTGACGAAACAAATGTCAAATGTAATTAAAGTCAGATCCACTCGTGTCTTAGATGGGGCAGTGATATCATAAAACTATACGCTTTCAAATACTCGGTAGGCCTAGTTATTTTTTAACCAGTAGTTCTTTATTCACCTTGCAGGTGCAACTCTGTGGCTTGTATCCTGGATTATATGTTTAATTCATGGATGTTTAAAGCTCATATTTGTCTAATATTAGTTTACTTTTCATTAATGAAGTATGACGCTGCGCTGTCAGTACACCCTGTTTGTGATTGGTCAAATGTTGCTAACCCCGCCCCTTTCACGTGAATGCCCTCTCAGCTGGAGAGAGAAACCCTGGCTTGATTTACCGAGTTGATAACCAGCGTCGTAGGACCGCTTAGCGAGATCTCGTTTGTTAGTTTGTTGTTGTTTGTTTGTTACTCAAACAGATCCAGGGTATGTTGAACTGGCTGCGTAGTACAGGGCACAGGTGGCTAGCAGCGCTAATGTCAAAGACACAGACATTATACATTATATTTGTATTTTACCAGGATGCAGTGACACAAATATTTGGGAAGGCTTAGCCCTCCCTAGCCTACAGCACCCGCCGCCCCTGCACCCAAGGCTTAATTAGGCTGTATGACCTGCTTCTACGGCATAGAGGACACAGGATGCTTATTTCCAGGTTCTTATTTGTATGTTCTGCCTCTGCTGGGACATGTCTCCATGCTTTAATGTTACAATGCAATACAGCTTTATCTACAAAGCACTTTAAACCTCCAGACCAAAGTGCTGTACAGTCAAATAAACAAAACATACACAAAATCCCACAGCACAGCTCAGACACCATAAAACAAAGTACAAGTAAAAACAATAGACAATTTAAAAGCAATAAAAGCAACACTCTAAAAGATGTCAATACGCCACGGAGGTTCAAAAAGGTCTTTATTGTTCTCATACTGCCTGTGCTGCAGCACCTCTTTTCACCCTCTGTCTGAAACCAGAGCCCAGTCCGCTCTGATTGGTTATCTTGCCGGCTCTGTTGTGATTGGTGAACCCGTTATATATGCCCCGCCCCGTAGCCTATCACGTACAAAATGTCAGAGCACTAGCTCACTTTGTACACAGGGATTGTAGCCTCTGCAGACCATTTACATGCACTAAAAACTATAGAACAATAGAGGAAAGGGAAATCACCAAAAAGCACAATAGGGCCTCTCTAAAACACGATAATGAGTTTTATCAGAGCCCATCTTCACCTTTTGAATTTGTCTCCATTATTTTGTTCTCTGATGAACAGCTTCCACATTTCTGCTGTCAAATATTTGAAGATCACAAACTCTTAATCAAATGTGATTCTTTGAATAGACTTCTGTCGAAGAGTTTGGACAAAAGGCAGCTTTACAACGAGCCGCCACCTCGAGGTCGAGATGAAACATTCGATATTTCATGTTTTCTTTGAGAAGCCTTGACGTCCGGGACCTTCGGTTTGTTCTAAAACATCTCGCCTCCCCTCTCCTCTGTGTACTTTGATACGCATGAGGTGTGAAGTTCAGCTATATGTAAAGCTTTCATTATCACTATCCACCTGAGGTAAACACATGTTAATCCATATTCCTTATACGATAGGGTGTGTGTGCACTGGAAATAGCTTTCACTGGAAAATGACTTCATGTTAAGCTTCTGAAAATAAGATGATTACTCCAATAATCATATAGCTAAAGTAATCAGATGCTCTTAACTTTTACATATCTGTGCAATCAGTGTCATCCGTCTCTTATCTGCCTCTGCTGGTTTGCCTTCTGACGATAATGCAGAAGCAGTTATTCTGTTCATTTAGCGGCAACTTCACAATCAACTATACGTGATGAATAACTTGAGTTGTTTTCCTATAGCCTCACATAATGCTGTCACTTCAGATTCCAGTCATGTTACAGCACAGTCCATCTTTCCTTCCAGCTCGGTCTAAAAGCTTTGTCATGTTTTAGCTAATGGTTTTCAGCAACCCAATGAGAGGCCAGAGGTAACAGGATGTAACAACCTCAACCTAAGTCTTCCTGTACGGTCACATAAATGCTTTCACTTCAGATTCCAGGCATTGTACGGCACAGTATAGCATGAGGTGTGAAGTTCAGCTAAGGTGAAGCTTTCAGTATCAGCTCCAATATTGTATTATTCTGAGAAGGGTTTCCACATCATTGTTCCCAAAGGACAAGTCCGGTCTCAGGAGCTGTAATCCGTCCCTGCAGTCTGAAGCCGGCGTAGCCATTATCAAATCAGACTTGAACCTATCCTCTGTCTGCCGGAGAGACATGTTGAATGGATATCATTGTGCACCGCTGAGGCTCCCATCACTGTAATCCCTCTACAAAGTGCAGGCACTCTGAGAGGAAGATGAAAAGAGTGAGAGGCGAGAGTGGCCTATTCACCGCGTGTGTCACTGCAGAGGGCACGTTCAGGGTAGTTGGTAGAATCAGTGACTTCTCGGTCCTACCCGAACAGAACAAAAGATTAAGCCCTCCTGCTATCGAAAGTGATAACAAGCTGTCAACTTCTAAAATGTAATCTGCTGACTCCGGGAGGAAGTGCTGGTGTCAGAGGAGTGGGCCGCTAACCGATGCTTATCTCCTAAATGACGTGCCATTGAAGGAGAGAGCCGTGAACCAGCTGGCAGATACACAAAAGCCACCTCAGTTTGCCGCCAAACAAAAGGGTCCACAGCAGCAAAGCAAATCCATACCGAGACCATTTCTGACATATTTATACACACATATATCCCCGCTAGACCCCCTCTCCTTCTCTGATGCGAGCCACAAAGGAACGGGGATGGGAAAGATACATTACTTGAATAGAAGCCAATAGATCGAGGATAATGAGGCATTGCCCCTGACAATGCTGACAAGTGATGTGCGGCTCCCCTCTGTCACCTTGTCTCCTGAGCCTTTCCTCTTTGCACAGATTGTTGAATTTTAAAAGCCATATTGCTTCCAAGGCCGAGTCCTAATGCACACTTCAGCGGTCAGTGCGGCTTCGACGTGCGAGCTGTCACCAAACTGCAGCCAGTAACTCAATAAACCCGTGCATTATGGTTTACTGTAATTGCCCCCTCCTACTGTATCTCTGTCCAACATCAACCCTTTTCTGTCTTTCTCCTTTATGTTACAACTCCAATTGCTTTCAAATTGCCCCACATAGCTGCCAGATGGCTATTAAAACACACACACAGCCATATTTGACCATATTAACAGTTATTATTGACAAGCTGTGTTTTTGTAATATGTGCTTTGGGGTCTGTAATAGAGTAACACATCTAATCTAATGTTCTGGTCTGTACAAAAAGACACTCAGTTGTTATGGCAGAAAAAGGAGATTAGTCACACAGGAGCTATTTCAGTCTGTGTACAATTTGATTTCAAACCAGAGCCATAGGGTGTTCCCTCGTGGACTTGGAGCTATTGATCCTGAAACACCAGTCATATGATGTGAAATAAATACTCTTGGTTGTTTTCAGTACAGCCAAAGTAAGAGAGAAATGACTTTGACCTGCGGCTATTTTGGTCATCCCGGTGTCTCTCGTGCTGGTTTGATGCTGCCTGCAGGTACTGACTGCTAATGGTCAAATAACAGGAATAAAGCTGATGTTTCCATCAGCAAATGGATATACAGGAAGTATAAAGTATGTATCATAGTGTCTGTTTATCACGGACATACTTAAAGTAGGCTACGAGTTTACAGACATATACACTGCTCCAAAAACAAGTTAAACAGTAATGAAGACGAGGTGTTTTCACTTTAAATAAGTACAACATCTGCCAATAGAACCAGTGAATGTTAGCTTGGTAAGATTTCTTGATATAAGAAGGGATATTTAGATGAATCAGATCTTGTCTTGAGCTGGGAGAACTCATTTTGAACTATATTTCCCCAGAATCAGGAGATGTTGTGTTAAATATAAGCCGCAAATACTCCAAAGTGTTGTGTTTTCTGATGTTAGTTGGTGATTTTCTGATAAATATGTATAACAAATATGTGTTTCACTTGATACTAGGGGTGTAACGGTTCACAGAAGTCACGGTTCGGTTCGTACCTCGGTTTGGGGGTCACGGTTCGGTACGGGTTCGGTACAACAAGAAAAACCAATAAGAAAGTCCCAAATGCAGAATTCCAGGTTTGTTGTTATTTATTTTTGAACAGTAGCAAGTTTCATTTTAAAAATAAGGAACTCTGACATTTTGAATAATTAACTTTATTACACAGTTAAAAACAAACCACAAACACTCAGATGGCCATATTATCTATAATGGCTGATGTCAAACAAAAAGGTTTCATCAAGCTGTAAAACTAAAAAGAATGTCTTGAAAATATGACATCATAAATAATAAGAAAGTTTTTCAAGAGCGCAAAGTCGTTGAAAAACATATGCCAAAAGCTTCCGTTATTTATTTTGGTCTCTCGGCTCTCATGTCTATTGGCTTCTTAAAAACAGCGGGGATCAGCTGTTGAACTGCTGTTGTCTTTTGCCGGGCTCCGGTGATTGGCAAATCTGGCTCATGCCTTCTGATGTGATTTAGCATGTTTGGCGTGTGTTCCCATTAGCATACCGCACTGCTATCGAACAACGCCGACACACCGTCCTCGTCCGATCCACCACTCGCACACTTCATCATTATTGTAGTCCACAGGGAACCCGAAATGTTCCCACACAGCTGATTTAAAAGAAGCAGGTGGGTTCTAGCTCCTGTGTGTTATCTGAACTCGCCATACTAACTTTTCTTCTTCTTGTATTTTGTTCGTTTTGTTGTTGTTTCTTCTTGTTCTTCATTCGTTGTTTAAGGGCGGCTGGCAAACAGCTTTTAGGCGCAATACCGCCCCCTGGATTATAAATAGTGAAGTGGATACTGCCCTGAATAACAGACTTTTTTCCCACTCGTAAAAAAAAGGTGTAATCGTCGTGTGACTGCGCGTGTCCCGAACCGTGACGGTATGGGACGAATACGGATACCGTTACACCCCTACTTGATATACAACTCAAAATAAGATTTTTTGACTTAACAAGATGATGTATTGTCTAAAAACAAGACCCGATATCTCACTGCAGTGTTACTTCTGAAGTCATTGTGTCTTATATCAGAGACATATTTTGACTAGATATTAGACAAATATACTTGGCAAGATGTTGAGTTTTTGTAGTGTATGCGATTGAGCTAACTGCTAACAACAACAAAGACAATGTTAGATTACTAATGCTAAGATTGATTACCATCTTCACCATCAATTTATTAGGAAAGCATGCACTTATATGCCAATTAGCACTGGACATAAAGTATAGTTGGTGAAATTCATGTTTGCAGGTATGTGGTCAAAACCAAAATATTGGACACATTACATTTTCTGACCTCATGAGGAGGCAAATCAAATATCTGGTGGTCACACATATATCCACTAAATACCATGAAAGTCTGTAGCAATTTCACGACAGTCCATCCAGTCGTTTTCAATATATTTGAAAACGACTGGATGGGAAGCGACCAAGGGGTAGACCTAGGACCAGGTGGAGGGATTATATCTCTTCGCTGGCCTGGGAGCGCCTTGGGACCCCCCAGTCAGAGCTGGTTGAAGTGGCCAGGGAAAAGAAAGTTTGGGGCTCTCTGCTGGAACTGATACCCCCGCGACCCGACCACGGATAAGCGGGAGAAGATGGATGGACATGAACCTAGTGTGCCAGTGGAAAATTCAGCACAATTCCTCCACTGGAGACCATGAATGTATGCACCACATTATAAGGTAATCAATCCATTGAGCTTGGCTAAGCACTTTAATATACCTCCCATAGCATCATAAAGCGATACTTAATTAACATATGTTTTGGTCTAGTGTGATTTCCTGTATTGAGGATATTTTTAATCAGGAAATTATACAACCTTTGTTCATATTTTGTCTGAAGGTACTATTGACATCTCTTGTCTTGAGGTGTAATGTGGATCTCTACGGCTGCTCAAACAGTGACATTGGTCGGAAAACATCAGAAACTATAAGCTTGGCCTTGGACGAAAGAAAAAAGAAAGTCAATTTCCTGCCTTGTGGTCTGGTAATGAGTTTGTCTGAGCCAGTGGCTGCTGTAAGTGAAACCAGAGGGACAAGACAGGAAATGATGTCGACCGAAGATACTGTTATTCGTCTTGTTCGATTATTTTTTACATTCATGTATCCTGGGGTTGTATTGACGTTACACAGATGCCTTTATTCAGCACCACGCTGCTTCCCCTTTAGGCACACTGATGAGGGAAGGATTCTGTCACGATCTGTCTGTGTTGTGTTTTGTCTTTGGTTTCATGTTGTATTTTGAAGAGTCTTCACCCCCTGTCTTGCCTGTTGCTGTCTGTCTGTTTTCCCTCCTACCTGATTACCCGATTGTGTTCACCTGGTGCCCCTGTGTTTTCTCCTCCCTCCTCACCTGTGTCTTCTTTGTGTGATTAGTCTTGTGTGTATTTAAGTTCTGGTTTTTCTGTCTGTCATTGATGGTTCATTATTTGGCTTTGACTGTGTTCACGAGGTAGTGTTCTGTTGTGTTCCTTAAATCTGTTTATTCTGCATGTGGATCCTGCCTGCTTCACTCACCCCAACAGATTCTGTTAATAATCGGGTTTGAAAACAAAACAAAAAGTAGGCAACACTCTCGCCTCCTTTACTAAAGCTCTGTTGACTTTTGTGTTCTGGACAGATCTCAGAGGGGTTGTGTGGTTCTGCAAAACAAATTGGGTATTAATGGAAAAATAGCAACTTAAAAATAGTAGATGGATAATGAATAGGTGGACACAAGCACATTTCAGCACGTCCTTAACCTTGGGTTGTTATATTCTTATGTTTAAGATGGAGCACACAGACATTGGTATGCCTCATGCATGAATAAACTGATACATAGTTGTAGGTATCCACTGAGGCCACACTGCAACACCAGCATAGCACATTATACAGGATGTGTTGTGCATTCATTGGAGGTACAAACATGTGAAGCCATATAGGGTGTGTTTGCACTGGAAAATGACTTCATGTTAAGCTTCTGAAAATAAGATGATTACTCCAATAATCACAGAGCCAAAGTATCAGATGCTCTTAACTTATCAGTGTCATGCCTCTCTTATCTGCCTCTGCTGGTTTGTCTTCTTTCGATAATACAGAAACAGTTATTCTGTTCGGCAACTTCACAATCAACTATACGTCACATACAGGGCGACTGTGGCTGTGAGGAGGTGCGGTCGTCTTTCAACCAGAAGGTTTTGGGTTCGATCCCAGCCCGTGCAGTCAACATGTCGATGTATCCTTGGGCAAGATACTTAACCCGGAATTGCTCCTGATGGCCAACGGTGTGTGAATGTTAGGTCCTAGAGTAAGGTACACTGCTCTGTGTGAATGGGTGAATAACATGTACAGTAGTATGTAAAGCGCTTTGAGGGGTCTTAAAGACTGGGTAAAGCGCTATATAAGTACAGTCCGTTTACATTATGATTAACTTGAGTGTCACATACATGCTACACAGTCCATCTTTCCTTCCTAGCTCTGTCTAAAAGCTTTGTCATGTTTTAGCTAATGGCTTTCAAGGAGAGGCTATTCATGTCAGTTCTGAGGAAGTAACAGGATGTAACAAACTCTATTACTTCTGTCAGACGTTGACCACCAAACAAATGCTTTTTCCCTCCTTTGACAGCATCTGGAAATATACACTTGACACATAAATGAACCTCCGTACCTCTCTCAATACTTGAGTATATTGTATCTGACATTTTTGAGGAAAAGCTAAATAGAGACATTTTTCCGGTGGTTTTTAATCTTTTTTTCTTCTTTTTCTTTTCCATAAATGCTCAGGCTTTTAACCCAGCCTTCAGTGGAAATTGAAAAGCTTTCAGCTGCCGGGCCGTTTGCAGCCCTGTTTCCCTGAGTCAGAAGCATTTTCACTCATTGTGTTTTATTGCATTAGACTGAGCCCATAACAGGTACAGGCCATTAAATTACATCAAGACAAATTGAGCTATTCATACCCATTTCCAATTTTCTCCGAGGTTGGCACGAAAGAGAATTAGACATAGATCCGCTTATATGTTTTTCCCCAGATATCACTGGAAGTCTGTGAGGCGTCTTCCTCCGCCATAAAACACAGAGCAGCTTGTTTTATGAGAACTGGCTTTCTGCGGCCAAAGGATTTAACCTCCATATAGGAGGAGGACGAGGAGGAGGAGGAGGAGGAGGAGGAGGAGGAGGAGGAGGAGGAGGAGGAGTTCTTCCATTTCCAGTAGAGTAAGAAGTAGTACAACTAAATTGTATAAATATTGTGGTCAATTTCCCACATTGAACAATCCTTCTTAAAGGTCACCTATTATGCAACATCCTCTTCTTCATGTCTCTTCTACATCGACATGTGTCCCCTCTTCTTCATGTCTCTTCTACATCAACATGTGTCCCCTCTTCTTCATGTCTCTTCTACATCAACATGTGTCCCCTCTTCTTCATGTCTCTTCTACATCGACATGTGTCCCCTCTTCTTCATGTCTCTTCTACATCAACATGTGTCCCCTCTTCTCCATGTCTCTTCTACATCAACATGTGTCCCCTCTTCTTCATGTCTCTTCTACATCGACATGTGTCCCCTCTTCTTCATGTCTCTTCTACATCAACATGTGTCCCCTCTTCTTCATGTCTCTTCTACATCAACATGTGTCCCCTCTTCTTCATGTCTCTTCTACATCGACATGTGTCCCCTCTTCTTCATGTCTCTTCTACATCAACATGTGTCCCCTCTTCCTCATGTCTCTTCTACATCAACATGTGTCCCCTCTTCTTCATGTCTCTTCTTCATCAAAATGTGTCCCCTCTTCTTCATGTCTCTTCTACATCAACATGTGTCCCCTCTTCTTCATGTCTCTTCTACATCAACATGTGTCCCCTCTGTGGAAAGAGACTCTGAAAGTTTCAGGAACAAAGATTCTCTCTCTTTTTGATCCATTTCTATAAAAACCTGTCTGAAAATGAGCTGATCAGATTTTGGCCACTTTATGATGTCATAACGATGTTTTGTCTTGTGTAACCATTAGCCAATCAGCAACCAAGGTAACCCCCCCCCCCCCCCCCCCCCTTATCACCTGAATCTCCTCCTAGAGCACCATTGAGTTCTTTGTAACCAAATGTCTCTCAGAGGGGCGTGGGGAGGGGCTCCTTATTTTCATCTGAAGTAACAGACGGAGAATCAGCACTTTGGAAACAGGACTGAAACAGAGGGGATTATGGGTAATGCTGCAATGATCTGTTTGGTGTTTGGAGCCAAACACTTCAGAGACATGTTCTGTGTATATCTGAGACCTGTGATATATTGATGAAAAACAGCATAATAGGGGACCTTTAAATTAAAGTACAAAAGTACCTAATTATGCATAATGGGTTATTTATTTTTATTTTACAACTGTCATGAAAACCAATTCCCCCCTGGGATTAATAATAAATACATATTTTTTTACATATATTGGCAAGGCAAGTTTATTTATATAGAATATTTCAACACAAGGCAATTAAGACATTAATAAAATAGCATTTAAAAACGGTCATTAAAAAGCAAAGATAATACAATAGACATTAAAAGACAAAATACATGAATAAATATTAGAGATGTGAATAGTTCAAAAAGAAAAGTCTTCAGCCTGGATTTTAAGAACATTGTTGGTAAGGTAAAGAACGGTACCTCACAATTGTACTTGGGGATATGTACATTGTTACTTTCCACCACTGTACACATGCTATTATATATGAGGGTGGGGGGGTTTGTCCACCTCCACTGAAATGCATTCACTCTCCAGCCAGTTTACTGTGAGTCTCATTGTATTTTCAGACAGTCCAGGAACAGAAAATAGTCCCCCATCTCTCACGCCTCCGCTTATTGATTCTGAATCAGACTATATTGCATGACTGAACACTTCCATTTTTCTGTTTCTTTCCGTCATCGTGGGGGCGTTTATGTGCGAAGAGGATTCCGTACAAAATGGTAGGATCGCTGTTAAGAAATAAGCCCACTTCAATGGAGGGATTTGCTAAACCCACTCAGAGGTAGGAGGATGTCTTTCAAAGCCGCCCTTTTTCCAAGGCTGTTTGCTGCTCTGTGCCACACAGTGACGGGCAACATACAGCCTGAAAACCAACATCACAAATGTTCCACCAAAGACCTGAAGCTGCTGTGTCTCTTTTGGTAATTGCTGAAAAGAAAGAGAAGAATAAAAGCTAAAAGCCTCTTGACGAAATCTCCTCTGTTCTCAGCAATATTACATTTAGCTAAGTGACTTACAAAGTACTTCTACAACGTCCGCCTATAAAACACTATTTTGGTTTCAGTCTGTTTACGTGATATTTCGATATGTTGACTGAAGGGGATAGAGGTTGAACGACTGACCTTCAGATTATTAGATCGCCAGTTTCCCGCTGAGCCACAACTTCCAATAAAGACCTAACATAGTTGTTGATCAAAACGTTAATTGTCTCAATCACAAAAACAAGATGTGATTAAGATTAAAAAACAAACTTTTCCCATCATTTGGTTTGAGATAAAACAAATACACGTGTGGTGTTGCATGACACAACTGGTAAGAACAATAAGATTTAAGTTTTTCACTTCAATAAATATAAATATCAACATGATTTCTGAATTATTGACATTAAGCCCAAATTCTTACTTTGAGTCCTCTCTGTATAATGTGCGCTAAAAAGGCCATGTGCTCGTATGGTATAATGACCCTCTAATGTGCGCTACACATATGTTAGTATTGTAGAATGAGGTGTTAGTCTAGTAGTGGGTACAAGGAGGTGCTTTTCTAGATTGGAAACATTGTGTTGAAAACGATTATGTTAAAAAGTTGGTAAATTGTCCCTTATTTTTTCAAATGAGTGCGCCTACCCTAAACATCGAGTTTCACTCTTTTTACACCTTTCACTATATCTCAGCCATTACTGCAGACAACTGAACAAACAAGGTGTCCAGATCCATGTTTTGAGGGTCAAGAAACACAATCAAACTATTCTTAAAGTAATCACATGCGTCTGTGGCATGCTATTATGCTAATTAGTGCCGCCATTACAAGAAGATTGCATTTTAGTCTCGTACCAAGAAGGGTGTATTTTGCACCGACACAGAAATATATTTATAATCAGAGTTTCCAAATTGGAACAGGTATGTAGAAAAGGATGAGCTATGTTAAAATGTAATTGTTATGCAAATTAGTGCCACCATTAGAAAAAACGCAATGTTCACACTTTTCACTATCAGCCAATGTTGCAGATAAATTAACACTTAATGTGTCTAGACGCATGTTTTGATAGTCAACGATCACAATACAACTATTCCCAGAGTGATGACATGTATCTGTGGCATGCTAATACAGCACAGGCATTACATCCAAGGTAGTTTGTGCTCTTACTGATGTCCAGCAAACTGTTAAAACCAAAATGCTTCTATCCACATTGTGAGTTTCTAGCCAATAGATAATTTTCTTAACGTGAGACTGTGGACATTAGGGATTCAGCGACGGATCGATGTAGGCTTAATCCTGACAGAAACGTGCCCGCTCCGTCTGTCCTATCATGCTACGACTGACCCTTAAATGGCAACTCTATCAATTCAGTGTCAATCCTCTTCCCAGCAGACGCAGAGGGAAGTGAGGCAGCATTAATTATGAGCCTTCAAGCTCAGAGGGACAGTTAATCTTTGTCATTTTGCTCCTGGAGACATTTGGATCTGCCACTAAGATTGGAGCCAGGTCACAGCTCTTGACCCTTAACTAGGAATAAGAATTCTGCTCACACGTATGGAAGAAACCTATTGTGGTTTTTATTTCCACTCTCATCCCCTCAGGCTGTTTTAGTAGGCCTACGTGCTAACCTCTTTCTGACTGAGAGGTTTCCCAGAGTTAGATAAAAAAAGACGTTTTATCTTAATAGTTCGGGCTCACAGAGATTGAGCTGTGTTTTAATCTAGAAAGTTTGATATACGACTACAATTTAAAACCAATGTTCTCATACCGTAATGTATTTTTATTTCAAGTTTATTATAAGGGCTGGAATGTTACTAAGTGCATTTAGAAATGTACTTAAGAAAAGATTTGCGGCACTTTCGACCTCACTTGGTGCATGGTATTTATGGTATACTCCAATACATTTGAGGAGAAAATGTGTACTTTTTACTCCACTACAATAATTGTACAGCTTTAGTTTCTAGCTACTTTGCAGATTTAGATTATTAATATAACATATAACTCAAATAATGCACACATGATCGATTATTATAGGTTAAGCTACACATTAGCATATACATCAATTAAAATAAATGTCACCTAAACACATACATGGAGCAATAATTGTATATAAATCATTCTTAAATTAGCCACTCTGCACAATTAGTACTTTTACTTTTGATACTTTAAGTATATGTCGATACCGGCTACTTTTACATGAGCTTAATTTTGAACACAGGACTTGGAGTATTTGTACACTGTAGTATTGCTATTTGTACAACCTGTTAAACCCCAAGGTCCCGGTCGACGGGGACCCTGTTTTTTTTTTTCACGACACTGTGTCTCAGGGGATCTTAATATTTAAGAACCTATTAATGTGTTCTACCAGATTAACGGGAATAATCTCAGCTAACTGACGATACAAACCATTTTTACCAAAACAAAACACAAGTCTCATAAGAAGCATCTAAATGACCCCTTAGCGAAAAATGCTAACGGACATTGGCACAGAACTCAAGATAAAAGTACCCTTATTACTTATCGTAGCTGCACATACAAGATATCCGATTAAAGCTGAGGTTCCACAGATTATTTAGGTATATAGTATCATCACTGAGTGATCCGGACTCGCGACAGGGCAAGCAAATACAGACATCACAACACGTACCTTTACGGAGCTTCTAGGGAGATCTTCTCACCGTAGCTGTCAATCTGATCAAAATACGTGTTCAATGGCATTAAAACGAGAAAACGCGGCTGAATCGGTTAATCCATAGGTTTTTAACGTCTCTGTACAAAAAAATTATTTAATTTATGATCCATAATTCAATTTTTATGTAAAAATCGGAGGGCGGAAATGTTAGCTGCTAATGGTAGCCACCAGAGTGGCTGCTGCTTCCGGTCTAGGCTAGGCGGCAGTCTCACACACACACATTACCAAATAAGGACTATGTGGGAGTTCCCCTCGATTCCATTGGCTCTGACGGTCAGAAAGAGATGTCACATGTCAAAATCCAGCAAGGGGGGCCAGAGATATGGAAAATCCACCCAAATTGCCCCAGAAGAGGTTTTTTTTTATAAATCTGTCTAAAAAGGTCAAATATCACTTGTTTCGCATCAATCTTGATACAGGGTACTTATTATATGTTGTACTTTGGATTCCTAAAGCTTTTAGTCTACTAACCCATCATCTAAGGTTAGTTTTCACTATAAGTACAACATATTTTTTGGACGGACACTATAATTTACAGTTTTTTACCATGTTCAATCTGAATTTTCTTTAAAATAAAAAACATCTATATTGATTCTGACTTTTCTACATCCAACTCACAGGTTTATCTTTACTTTGAGAACAAAGATTATTAATTTAACCCTTTTAGAAGAGAAGATATGGTCATTTGTTCTGGGAATGTCATTTTCGAGCCTGAAACCTGAAAAACAGGCTCGGGGTTTAACAGGTTTTAACTAAAAGATCTGAGTAGTTTCCCACCTCTGCTTATTACGCATCATTATATAAACAACTAGAACATGTCATTCTCTATTTATTGATATTTAAGTATTGGTATTTTGCTCTGTGTATATCATGCACGATAACCTTTTGCGATTTCCCAGCTAGTAAATTGTCAGCTAATGTTGAATGAATCAGGTATCTTGCTCTTCCACAGTAGCACAGAGGCTAGCAGGCCCATCACAGCCCAGGTGTAAAGAGATGATTGATTGTTACAGGCGAGCGAGGCAACAAAGCAGCATAAAAAAAGCAGGGAGGACTCAGAGAGGGAACATTTTGACAGAATTGGGGCATCGCCTCGATCATACCTTCTCACTGCCCTTTGTGTGTGTTTAATATCTTCGGAACAAGACAGGTTGGGCTGCAATAAAAACGATGACGATAATAAATACAAGCTTTTTTTCTTGCTTCTCGCTACGGATGTAAAGTCCAGCTATTCCTCCCGGGTGCACACATACATTGTCTCAGCGCTGACAGCAGGCCACAAACTCCTGCGTTAAGCTGCAATGCAGTATGCAGGGTCACAAGCACAGGTGCAGGGAACATAAAGCAGAGATTTCAGAGCTGCTGAAGCTGTTAATTCCATAAATGCCTTCACACTGGTTATATTCAAATACATGCCCTGTTTGCCTTTCATCTGCTCCCAGCCACATGCTCAATCTTTTGCTCTGACAACGTGCTGCACCTCCACAATGTTGAATAGCACTCTCGAGAGAATATGCCACCTAGAAGACAGGCAGAGAGAAGAGGGTAGCTCTCGCGCTGCTATAAAGATTAATGAGGCTCCTGTTGTCGGTGTCAGTTTAAGGCCATCTCTGCGTGGAGACGAGCGGAGGATGTTTGAGGGAAAGAGACCTGCCGTGCAGCGTCTCCCGGTGAGGGCGGCCCGCTTTTTATCTTGCAAACAGGAAGATGTGTTGGGGAGGAAGGCAGATCCGTGTGTGTGTGTGTGTGTGTGTGTGTATGTGTGTGTGTGCATGTGTGTGTGTGTGTGTGTGTGTGGGGCATGATGGAGTGGCACTGTGCGGGACTGAAATAAGAGGGGACTGTGTAAAGTTCAAAGGCATCATCAGCTTCATTTGTGGCGGCAGAGCAACTTGGTTCAGCGAAAGATCCAGCAGCTGCTCCATCTGGACACCTGGCTTCTGCCACTACCGTTTCATCAGTGACGCCATGGGAGGAGAGAAGTGATCTCAACACCCCGCTGACAAATCTGCATGACACATGGATGGTTGTGTTGAGGAGAGAGACATAACGTCATTCTTGCAATAGTTTCAGTGATGCATTGGTCAGTTCATGTATTTATTTGACATATTGGTTCCCTTCTAACTGATTAAATGTTAGCGCCATATTCTGCTTATGTTCAGGTGTATATCAGTATGTAGTGTCTCTACTTTAAAGAGTCCTCTCCTGCTGATATTCAGGTGTATATCAGTATGTAGTGTCTCTACTTTAAAGAGTCCTCTCCTGCTGATGTTCAGGTTCATATCAGTATGTAGTGTCTCTACTTTAAAGAGTCCTCTCCTGCTGATGTCCAGGTGTATATCAGTATATAGTGTCTCTAATTTAAAGAGTCCTCTCCTGCTGATGTTCAGGTGTATATCAGTATGTAGTGTCTCTACTTTAAAGAGTCCTCTCCTGCTGATGTTCAGGTGTATATCAGTATGTAGTGTCTCTACTTTAAAGAGTCCTCTCCTGCTGATGTTCAGGTGTATATCAGTATGTAGTGTCTCTACTTTAAAGAGTCCTCTCCTGCTGATGTTCAGGTGTATATCAGTATGTAGTGTCTCTACTTTAAAGAGTCCTCTCCTGCTGATGTTCAGGTGTATATCAGTATGTAGTGTCTCTACTTTAAAGAGTCCTCTCCTGCTGATGTTCAGGTGTATATCAGTATGTAGTGTCTCTACTTTAAAGAGTTCTCTCCTGCTGATGTTCAGGTGTATATCAGTATGTAGTGTCTCTACTTTAAAGAGTCCTCTCCTGCTGATGTTCAGGTGTATATCAGTATGTAGTGTCTCTACTTTAAAGAGTCCTCTCCTGCTGATGTTCAGGTGTATATCAGTATGTAGTGTCTCTACTTTAAAGAGTCCTCTCCTGCTGATGTTCAGGTGTATATCAGTATGTAGTGTCTCTACTTTAAAGAGTCCTCTCCTGCTGATGTTCAGGTGTATATCAGTATGTAGTGTCTCTAATTTAAAGAGTCCTCTCCTGCTGATGTTCAGGTGTATATCAGTATGTAGTGTCTCTACTTTAAAGAGTCCTCTCCTGCTGGTGTTCAGGTGTATATCAGTATGTAGTGTCTCTACATGTCTCCATGCTTTAATGTTCAAAAGCTCTTTATTGTTCTCATACTGCCTGTGCTGCAGCACCTCTTTTCACCCTCTGTCTGAAACCAGAGCCCAGTCTGCTCTGATTGGTTAGCTGGCCGGCCCTGCTGTGATAGGTCAACGGCTTAGAGATATCCCACTCCTTAGCCTATCACGTACAATGTGTTGGAGCGCTAGCCAATAGGAACACAAGTGTTACATAGTGATGTCAGAGAGAAACTACCTCTCGAGAGAACACAGGAATGTTAGCCTTTGCAGACCATTAACATGCACTAAAACCTAGAACACACTACAGGAGAGAGAAAGCCCTAAAAGGAATATAGGGACTCTTTAATTGAGCTCTTATATTGTGTACCTGCACATAAAATGGATACAGCAATCACTCACGAGGCTGCATCTACTTCATCAGTGTTGCCTTTCAAGATTAAAAGTAAAACCCTGATGGATTCCTTTTCCCTATTATTTATTATTTAGAGTGTTTCCACATACTGGGCCAGGGGTTTGAACATTGGCCAAAAACAACCTGTTTGATATTCAAACATCAGTATATGTTTCTGGATCAAATAACAAACAACATGTCTGTGTACAAACCTTCTTATATCAAATGTATTTCACCATCTGCTTAAATGATTCACATGGTGTAGGCAACTTACACATTAGTTATCACCTATATAGACTCTTATGGCACTACTTCTAGTCTATTTGATTGTATTTACTTCCACTATTGTATCTGTGTTATTGTGTTGGACCTAAGATTGTCATTGACATAACTACACATGTACGAATGACATTAAAAGCCTTGGATCTTGAAAAACACTGCGCATTAACGTCCTCTTCGTGTTACCTTAGGTGAATGAGCTTAGTGCTGCAAACTGGTGTTACTAAGGTGTCTCCGGGAAGAGGAACAGCCTTGTCTTAAATCCTGACTCCTTCCTTAAACCCCAGCCTCTAATTGGATGCGTGGCCTTTGTGTAGAATCTCCACCTTTAACAGAAATAGTACGAGCGTGGGTGAGGAAGCTTCGCATTGATTTCCTTTCCCTCTGTTGTCAGCAGCGAGGTGTTAATGCATTTTTTCTGACTCACAATTGACGGAGCCGTACCTTTGGGAGGGGACGGGTGTGTTCACACTTTGTTATTCATAGATCTGCTCCATGGTCTTTTTTTAGAAGGAGGCTGAGAATATTCTTCATTACTACACTAAGATTTAAGCTCACACACATTTTATGATTATCCAGATCGTATGGTTCAGTGCGTTAGAATATGTAGCTGCAAGACGGTATTATAGATTCCCCTAATTTGTATTCTCTAATATTGAAGCTATGAATAGAAAGCAGGTGCTTTTTCTGGACAGCAATACTTTAGCAACTGTTCAAAGACAAGGTTTTATCTGGTTTGGAGGGGTTTACGCCAATCAACACATCACACCATGTTTACATTTGAACAGCTGAGTGCGGCGGCTTTAGTATTTACACTCTATTTAATTGGGAGGCATTGCCATTCATTTATAGAGGTAATGACTATTAGATACGCAGGTTTGGGAATGAACGGGATTACGTTATCAGAATACAACACTGTATTCCCTTACAGGTATAAACACAGACGTTACTGTTACATTTCTAAACATGTGGGGATTAACAGCAGGATTACAATGTTACCAACAAACTAAAAAGGGCATATAGTGTTTGTTGTAAAGGATCAGATGTTATCTCTTCTCTGTAAACTGTACTGTTCTGTCGGCTAATACTTCAAGTGTGAATCTATACGTCTACTGCCTGAATTATTCACTTTCTTTGGTTCATTTGTCCTTTTTTTATTCAGCAGGTGAACCCATATGTTAATTAAATTGTGTGTGTGAGCTTAACCGTGTGTATTTAACTAAAACAGAGCATTTGCTGTCAGCTCAGATTTGGTTTCTGCTTGTTTAGACCGTAGTATGTGCTCATGTGTTTCATTGATGGTGTATAGCAGGGGTCGGCAACCCCTGGCACGCGGCACCGTAACCAGTGGCACACTAGGAATAAGTGGAATAAGTGTGCAAAAAATATTTAAATTGTATTTTCGGATCCTGAACGAGACCGCCGCCAGAGCGCGTCTCCCCGTTACGCGCAGAAGGAAGCCATGCACGCAGCGCAGCCCCGCTCTCTTTAACTCCAGCTGACTTTCTGCCGCTTTCCTCCGTGGTGCTGATCGTTTCACCACAGAGAGGAAAGCACTTCACTAATTGCAGTTCCCATAAGGAGCTGTACAAATGCCGCAGTTGTTGCGTGGCTGTGTATTTAGTTGAAAGCCCAGTGGCGATCTGCTCATCTCTCATCGAAATAATATGCTACAAAGGGGAGCACTGGCCACCTGTGTGTTGAACTTTCCTGTCGGCTCCCAGACCGTAGTCGAGGAGGGCAGAAGCAGCAAGCTTCAGGTTCAATAACCCACTTTAGCTTCAATGACTGGAGAGAGGCGAGCTCTTCTTGGGAGGCCGTTGCATTTATTTAGCTGTTCTTCTGTTTCACAAAATACATCACAGACCTCTGTTTTTCTGCTGCCTCGTTTCACTTCCAGAAACATACACACGCTCCCTCACTGTCGCTCTACCATCCACAAACACGTATGCACAAGCCACACCCCTCTCTCTCTCTCTCTCTCTCTCTCTCTCTCTCTCTCTCTCTCTCTCTCTCTCTCTCTCTCTCTCTCTCTCTCTCTCTCAAAGGGACAGCGATCTCATCTCACTCTGCGTGACCCTAATATCATAACATGTGTGTTCTGGAGAATCACAGAACGGACGATCGTCCTTATTATTATGCCGTTTAAACCAATTATTTAAATGTGTTGTTAAATTCGGCATCATGTAAGTTGCGCTGACAGGTCCACACACTGCTTCCCCGCAGCGAGCCCCCCCCCCCCCCTTGATAATTCTCGATCGTTGGCACGCTGATAACAATTTTTTTTTTTAAATGGCACTTCATATCAAAAAGGTTGCCGACCCCTGGTGTATAGACTACTGCCTGAATATGCTGAATGAAAGACAGGTTTTCCTATCAATTAAATATCTGAGCAGAGGACACATGTCTGATACTAAATATCCTGGGTTCTTCTGTTCTAGTTGTCTTACATAATACACTTCAGTAAAACATCTTTTTGACATCAGAATCAGAATACCTTGTTCTACTTGTAATGCTGTTTTATTTCTATTTTGAGATGTTTACATTTTAGAATTGTTCATTTGTACTTATGTGCAATGCCTTGTTTTTTATGCTGAGAAAATACTGAAAAAGCATTTTTGGATTTTGATTAGGTTACTGATTACATTTCAATCAGGAGAGACGTTGAAGTATGAAATACATATTTATTACTGGGACACGTCATCTGAATGTAATAATGATTGCCAGAATTATAACAGGTAAATGGCATGGTGTTTGGCAGGAGGGGGAAGAACCGCTCCGATGAAACCCCCCGGGGTCTAGACACTGGTGGTGGTGATAAGTAGGCGGGACCGGTCTGAAGGGAGAAGGTTTAGCTTGGCCCTGTAGGAGACGGGAGGCGAGAGGGGTGGAGGAGGGTTTAGCTTGGCCCTAGGAGACGGGAGGCGAGAGGGGTGGAGGAGGGTTTAGCTTGGCCCTGTAGGAGACGGGAGGCGAGAGGGGTGGAGGAGGGTTTAGCTTGGCCCTAGGAGACGGGAGGCGAGAGGGGTGGAGGAGGGTTTAGCTTGGCCCTGGAGGAGACGGGAGGCGAGAGGGGTGGAGGAGGGTTTAGCTTGGCCCTAGGAGACGGGAGGCGAGAGGGGTGGAGGAGGGTTTAGCTTGGCCCTGTAGGAGACGGGAGGCGAGAGGGGTGGAGGAGGGTTTAGCTTGGCCCTAGGAGACGGGAGGCGAGAGGGGTGGAGGAGGGTTTAGCTTGGCCCTAGGAGACGGGAGGCGAGAGGGGTGGAGGAGGGTTTAGCTTGGCCCTGGAGGAGACGGGAGGCGAGAGGGGTGGAGGAGGGTTTAGCTTGGCCCTGGAGGAGATGGGAGGCGAGAGGGGTGGAGGAGGGTTTAGCTTGGCCCTGGGAGACGGGAGGCGAGAGGGGTGGAGGAGGGTTTAGCTTGGCCCTGGAGGAGACGGGAGGCGAGAGGGGTGGAGGAGGGTTTAGCTTGGCCCTGGAGGAGATGGGAGGCGAGAGGGGTGGAGGAGGGTTTAGCTTGGCCCTGGGAGACGGGAGGCGAGAGGGGTGGAGGAGGGTTTAGCTTGGCCCTGGGAGACGGGAGGCGAGAGGGGTGGAGGAGGGTTTAGCTTGGCCCTGGAGGAGACGGGAGGCGAGAGGGGTGGAGGAGGGTTTAGCTTGGCCCTGGAGGAGACGGGAGGCGAGAGGGGTGGAGGAGCGTTGCGTATTGTCCCTGAAATGACAGCTGACAAGAGGGAAGAGCAGATATAAAGGGATTAGCGGGTGCAACGATAGGCTTGTGAGAATGGAGAGAGGAGTGATTGGTTAGCTGGGGAGTGACGCTTAATGAGGGAGGAGAGGGCAAAGAAGTGACGTGATATATGAATGAAGAGCTTGGTCGTCCTGCTTGAACTTGCGCTAAGCTTCATGTTTATACAGGTAACTCGGTGTGACAGAATACATTATACTTACTTAAAGTAACCCACTCAACTCTGTAAGATATGCAAAGAGGTCTGTTTCTGGCTTCGATAATAACATAATAATAATAAGTGTAAATACTGTCAGATATATTTTACACTATGAATAACACTTTACGTCTTGTTTTGCACTTCTGTATGCTCACTGCATTTCGTAGTACTCGCACTCTGCAATGACAACACCTCTAATCCAAACATTGTGAAGCAATGGATTCATTATGTGTTAATATCCAGAATGATATTTCAGAGATGTATTTTTGCTTGAAACTACATCATACATTACGTCCAAGTACAAAAGGAATACAAATGACGAACTCCTGGTGGGGCGCCGTAATTGCTTCAAAAGTCACAAATGTATAAAATATGTTTCGTCTCGTCACCACCGGAACGATGCAGCGCTTTGTGTTCCGAGCCGTACTTCATCCGATGCATCACTGTCCGCCGCGAGACAGAGTTATCTGAACAGAGGATTCATCTCTCCGCTCTTCCCTGTTTCAGCCAAAAACCTGAATACCTGAACACATTTTGCAGAGCGATGACAAGCCCTTTGGTAAATGACCACTTCACGTGTTAGTGAGTATATGAATTATCATGCACTACTCAGGATGTGGTGATTTAATTGAACACTCAATAGAGGCTCGTAAGTTAATAACCTGCCTTTGATATAGCTTAAACAGTTATGTGCGGATTATTAGATTGTGATTTCAGCTGAAATTGTGTTTATGAATAATGTATAAAAGTAACGAATATGTAATATAGTACAAATGTAAACAAACTTAAAAGTCCCTAAATGAATTAAGGGTATTACAGATGTCACACAAGAAGATGTCACGCTTACTAGATCTCATATTTTAACCGTTATTCTTATTATATTGTCATCGCTCTTGATATATTTACATCCTAAAATATATTAGTTATATACCCACAAGTCTCTACATTACATAGAGGCCACCTTTATGCTAATCCTTGCAGTGTGTGTGTTGTTTTCATCTACTTTAAAAACGTTGTTGGCAAGCCGCTGTGCCTTAAACAACATTTGAATTGTTGGATATGATATAGATTCAATGAGCCCAATCCTATCAATGTGTGATGACGTTAATCCCCATTGGAGCCATTGCTTTGTAGGTACAGCATATTTTTAAATGTACTTACCCAACTGTTTAAAATGACCTTTGGTGACCTCTCGAATAATCAGAGCCTCATGAAACTTAATACCCTCAAAGTGAAGACAGAGGGCGGCCAGAGGATGTCTGGCAGTCCCGTATATGTTGACAATCAGAGGGTTCTGTAGCAGAACAGAATTAGAGCAATATTCTCTGAATCGTTTTGATCCCAAATCCAACCCTTCATTTTCTGTGGTGATTCTTAAGGTATTGTTTTCGTCAGCTTTCAAGTGGTACAAATATCAAATTTGGCCACAAATCTTTGTAACAACTGTCCAAAACATTGCTGCATGAACTAATAATATATGAAAGGACATTACTTCTAGCATAATGTTACAGGCCCTTATGAAACTTACTGTATATTAATTATTGTTTAATGGCATATTATTGTTTTGATATATTAACAAGTGATGAGCTCACATTTATCTTCAGATTACCAGCCTTTAGATGATACACCTAATCAATCAATCAATCAATCAATGTGTATTTATATAGCCCTATACTATGTGACATTACATTTAGACTTTGTATCTGCCCGTGAACATCTCTCCTAACCTTTACACTCTGAAAGGAGGCAGACAGAGTGACATGTTAACACAGAAAGACACATTTATATCCACATGCCGTGATTCACTTGCAAACTAAATACCCACAGTCCTTTACATTGACATGTCCCTACCTTACATAACCCTCATCTCTTATACAGTGTTTCTTCCTGGCACTAGATGCCGGTGCTATCCTCATTTCTAAGACATCCAGCTGGCGAAAGTCCCTCGTCTCCTCCGCATCGTCTTTGTCTCATCTGTCCTCTTATCTCATGACACCGTTCTGTCTTGGCACCAAACACACACACGGCCATCCAAGTGCAAGTCCTCCTGTTTATACCGGGATCAAGTCCTGCCAACTTTCCCTGGGTTCTTACTTGTTACTCTCTTGCCAAAAACAACAATTATTGTCTCAATCTGTGCAGGTCACAGCGAGATGTAGGGCAGTGGGAGAGCTTTAAGGCAAGGCAAGTTCATTTATATAGACTTTTCAACACAAGGCAATTCAAAGTGCTTGAAGACATGAAGAGCATAAAACACATTAGAAACATTAAAAGGCAAAGATAATAAAACATGAATAACAGCGGTACATGACGTTACAGTGCAGTGTAAGATGTGAATAGTTCAATGGAAAGCAGCGGCAATAAGAAAGGTCTTCAGCCTGGATTTAAAGGTAGTGAGAGTTGCAGCGGACCGGCAGGTTTCTGGGAGTTTGTTCCAGATGTTTGGGAATATCCCGAACCACATTCTCACATTCCTACCTGTTGGGGAATCATTTGCCCTCGTGTCCTCTTTCGCCCTCTGACGCAGATGCTCAACCTTCAGCAGCCGCTATCTCCCTTAAGGAGGGGCTGCCCTGGCATTGTGTTGTTGTTACCAGTTTGTGACCGGGCAACTCTCCGTCAGAGACACCTGGAGCATCCTCCTCTGGGTGTAGATCGAGCCATAAGTGACAACAACTGTGACCCAGTGTCCTCAACTGTTTGGTCTATCTATGAAGAATGTTGATTATTCTCTCTCAACTAGTTCAAACCTGGAGCTACAGGAGAGGTCTTCAGAATTGATTGTGGCATCTCTTCCGTGTGGACAAGCCGTGGCCCGTGACATGTCTTGTGAGGGACTGCGGATGGAAATGAGCTCAAAGCTAAATCTGGCACTGTTACGCTTGATACATTTGAATGTGTTAAGTGTTCATTACTGTGCTTTGTCCCTGCCAAATAAACGATTAAATAAATTGTGAATTCTCCGGCCGAAGCTCCAAATAAACCGCCAGTGTTTGCCATCAAAGCTCCAGCTCTCCTCGTGTCTCTCTGAGTCCTGTCTCTAATTGCTTCAGACGTTTCCTACCTATTAGTCTTCCCGTGAAATTATAGTTATTTTGAGAGTTTTCTAACCTTTTTATTCCTTTCATCCATTTTGCATCCCAAGCCAACACATGTTCCCTGTTTTACCGTTACCCATCTTTGACCTTCAAACCACTTTTCTTTTCAATTCCCAGAATATTTAGACCCTTAAAGAATGTGTGAGGCCTCTCCTGTTGTAAGTGCTCATGTGTTTCATTGTTGGAGTGTCTGAAGATGCTTCATGAAAGGCATGTTTTCCTAAATCAAATCTCTGAGCAGAGGACTTGTCTTTTAAAGTACAGTAAATATATTGGTTTCTTCTTTACTAACATTGTTTTATTTCGATTTTGAGATGTTTAGAATTGTTTTAGAATTGTTTATTTATACACTTTTAATCTCTACTTAAGTGCATTGCCTTGTTTTTTATGCCGTTACCAATTTGGGATCAATAAAGTACACTTAACTTATCCTTATTCGTCCCACGGAGGGGAAATGTACATGTGTTACAGCAAGTTAAGAGATGTCTTTCATTTCTTCTTAGTTATTTGCATTTCAGTTGATATTGAGGTAATCAGAACGTAACGAAAAATACTAGCAAGTCCTGCCAACTGTTCCTCGGTTGTCTCGATCTGTGCAGGTCGCAGAGAGACGTAGGGCAGTGGGGAGCTTCAAGAACGGAGGCAGTCTCCCCTGCGTAGCCGAGCTCGTCTAATGAGTCGTTTTAACGTGATTTGGCCTCATGGTCCGTCTCCTCTGCTCCACAGGGCCAGAGGGGTCAGCAGCAGGCTCGATACCCCCGCCTTTAATTACTCAGCTCATTAACACAAGAGTCTTCTCACTCTATTGGGCGCTCATCAGCCGTGTGACGAGCCTCTCATAACACCGGCTGATCGATTGGGCTCGCTCTGGTTACAGCTGTTAACATTATTGGCTCAATCAGAGAAGACAACTGGGAGGGAAGCTTGAGATTCGTCAGGATGAGGAATCAAAGCGTTTGTTTTTAAAACGCTTACACCATGACATCTGTATTTAATAAGCCCCGCAAACCTCTTTTAAACTGTGTAATTCAGTAATGATGTGTTATTTAAAATGATACACCAGTGTTTATGTGGCAATAAATAAACAAAATGCAGATTTTTAATTAGACATTTTACATAAATATATGTATCTTATTTTATTTGAGCTTTTCATTGGACTTCTGACTTTCCTGTATCACTATTATTGGTATTATTTACTCGCACTTGGATTAAATATCCCATGTATTATTATTATTATTATTAGTAATCTGATTCTGGATCAGATTTTGATTCTGATTTTCGACAAATATAATATCTAAACATTTCCAGTCTTGTGATGCTGTGACGCGACAAACTTTGTTTACTTGCTGTTGAGGATACTTCATGCTGTCTCTGCACTCCGTTGTTTCGAGCACACTAAACAGTCGATGGAAGTGGAAAGCAGAAAGGATTTGTAATAAATCTTTGGAAAAGAACTAAGCAGCCTCGATCCCTAATACTAAAGTAGCAGATACAAAAATACAGTTGTGAATAATGCATACATTTCAAACCTCTTTCCGGGATCAGCAGCCTCTCTGCTGACCTGTGATAAATCTGCTTTATCAGTCCTGCTGAAGGTAAGAGGACGATACGTCAGGCCGCCATGATACATAGTGTTCTTCTCCACGGGGGAAGGAGGCGATCTGTGGGTCTGCTTTGGACTATTGTGACGTGACTGTTATTGATTCCTTCTGTTGTGTTCCTTTTGCTTCTAATTGGATCCATTCTCAGCCCAATGCATGCTCTATGGACGATTTAAAGAGGCCCTATTGTGATCCCTGTCCTCTAGTCTAGTGTGTTATTTAGGTTTTAGTGCAAGCAAATGGTCTGCAAACGCTGAAATCCCTGTGTTCCCCCTCCATACCTTGCCTGAAACGTTTACTTCCTGAACATAATGATGATGATGATGATGATGATGAGGATGATGATGATGATGCATTTTATTTATGGGCGCCTTTCAAAGCTCTCAAGGACACCTTACAGAGCATAATTAAAAATAAGCAACAAAGAAGGTCAAACAGTAATTTGAGACTTAAAAATCATAATAATGACATCACTATCGCGCTTCTATTGGCTAGCGCTTTAACACATTCTAAGTGATAGGCTAAGGGACAGGACATCTCTAAGAGGTTGACCAATCACAACAGAGCCGGCCAGCTAACCGATCAGAGCAGACTGGACTCAGACAGAGGGTGAAAAGAGGTGCTGCAGCACAGGCAGTATGAGAGAAAAGAAGAGCTTTTTGAACATTAAAGCATGGAGACATGTAGAGACACTACATACTGATATACACCTGAACATCAGCAGGAGAGGACTCTTTAAAGTAGAGACACTACATACTGATATACACCTGAACATCAGCAGGAGAGGACTCTTTAAAGTAGAGACACTACATACTGATATACACCTGAACATCAGCAGGAGAGGACTCTTTAAAGTAGAGACACTACATACTGATATACACCTGAACATCAGCAGGAGAGGACTCTTTAAAGTAGAGACTCTACATACTGATATACACCTGAACATCAGCAGGAGAGGACTCTTTAAAGTAGAGACACTACATACTGATATACACCTGAACATCAGCAGGAGAGGACTCTTTAAAGTAGAGACACTACATACTGATATACACCTGAACATCAGCAGGAGAGGACTCTTTAAAGTAGAGACACTACATACTGATATACACCTGAACATCAGCAGGAGAGGACTCTTTAAAGTAGAGACACTACATACTGATATACACCTGAACATCAGCAGGAGAGGACTCTTTAAAGTAGAGACACTACATACTGATATACACCTGAACATCAGCAGGAGAGGACTCTTTAAAGTAGAGACACTACATACTGATATACACCTGAACATCAGCAGGAGAGGACTCTTTAAAGTAGAGACACTACATACTGATATACACCTGAACATCAGCAGGAGAGGACTCTTTAAAGTAGAGACTCTACATACTGATATACACCTGAACATCAGCAGGAGAGGACTCTTTAAAGTAGAGACACTACATACTGATATACACCTGAACATCAGCAGGAGAGGACTCTTTAAAGTAGAGACACTACATACTGATATACACCTGAACATCAGCAGGAGAGGACTCTTTAAAGTAGAGACACTACATACTGATATACACCTGAACATCAGCAGGAGAGGACTCTTTAAAGTAGAGACACTACATACTGATATACACCTGAACATCAGCAGGAGAGGACTCTTTAAAGTAGAGACACTACATACTGATATACACCTGAACATCAGCAGGAGAGGACTCTTTAAAGTAGAGACACTACATACTGATATACACCTGAACATCAGCAGGAGAGGACTCTTTAAAGTAGAGACACTACATACTGATATACACCTGAACATCAGCAGGAGAGGACTCTTTAAAGTAGAGACACTACATACTGATATACACCTGAACATCAGCAGGAGAGGACTCTTTAAAGTAGAGACACTACATACTGATATACACCTGAACATCAGCAGGAGAGGACTCTTTAAAGTAGAGACACTACATACTGATATACACCTGAACATCAGCAGGAGAGGACTCTTTAAAGTAGAGACACTACATACTGATATACACCTGAACATCAACAGGAGAGGACTCTTTAAAGTAGAGACACTACATACTGATATACACCTGAACATCAGTAGCAGAGGACTCTTTAAAGTAGAGACACTACATACTGATATACACCTGAACATCAGCAGGAGAGGACTCTTTCAAGTAGAGACACTACATACTGATATACACCTGAACATCAGCAGGAGAGGACTCTTTAAAGTAGAGACACTACATACTGATATACACCTGAACATCAGCAGGAGAGGACTCTTTAAAGTAGAGACACTACATACTGATATACACCTGAACATCAGCAGGAGAGGACTCTTTAAAGTAGAGACACTACATACTGATATACACCTGAACATCAGCAGGAGAGAACTCTTTAAAGTAGAGACACTACATACTGATATACACCTGAACATCAGCAGGAGAGGACTCTTTCAAGTAGAGACACTACATACTGATATGAATCTGAGAATGAGCATGATATGGCGACCCTTTAAATGATGTTAATGTGTCTTTTACAAACCGTGTCTGAATATGACGTTGAGGCACCGTTAAACCAAACACTGTCTGAGTCTGAACCAGAGGCTATAGTAGCTTCTTTGGCACCGGGGCTTCTAATATAGTGACTTATCACTTCCAGCCGGTTTGTTCCATTTATTCGATCCCTCTCCCTGGAAACATCCTATTGTGTTTGAGGCCTGGAGTTATTGCAGCCATTCGTTTGCTGGAGTGCAGCTTGTATCGAATAGCTGCTACAGTAGAATATGTTTCTCTGAATACGAGCGGCTGCTTCAGTGCTCCCCTCCACCCCGTTGCAAGTTTGACGTGATTAATATTGGCACGGACAGTATTAATGAAAGTCTATTTTTAAACCTCCAGACAATAGCTGAGCTTTCGCTTGTGCAAAAATAAATTGAGTGCCTCAGCTTTGTGGATCAAATAAGACATGAAGAGGTTTCGTTGCATGCTTATTTCATACCTAAGCACATGCTTTGCTGTATTCTATTTATAAACGCCTCAGTCGTGACATAGTGTGTACTTCCTGTGTGTCACTGTTTATTACGCTCTGACTCTCTGTTGTTTTGCTTTCCATATATGCTGATACAGTACATCTGTGAAGATTAACTGCTAAGGCCTACACCTATATGTTGTTATAGTAATCTGGACCACGGAAAATTCATACATATTTATTTCCTGGCAGTAGTTATGTGTTTGATGTATGCTGTCGGCGACGGAAATGTATTTTCTGAGGCTATATGAGACAGGAAATACATATAAATGTCTTTATTACTATGCTGCTGTCTGGGCCTTACCCTGCAGTTCTTCACAAATAAAGTCATTATTAAGAGAAAAACAGTATAACTGCATGGGTGTGTGTGTGTGTGTGTACTCGCCTCCCTTATGGGGACAAATTGGAGGTCCCCATGAGGGGAATCATTAATTTTAGGGTGAAGACTAGGTTAGGGTTAGGGTTAGGGTTAGGCATGTGTTGGTGATGGTTAAGGTTAGGATAAGTCTCCAGGAAATGCATGTAAGTCAATGTAATGTCCCCTGAAGTGATGTATACATGGTGTGTGTGTGTGTGTGTGTGTGTGTGTGTGTGTGTGTGTGTGTGTGTGTGTGTGTGTGTGTGTGGTGTGTGTGTGTGTGTGTGTGTGTGTGTGTGTGTGTGTGTGTGTGTGTGTGAGACTATGAGCTCAATCCTTATTTTTACAACATACAATTTAAATTTAAGAGAATAGTATGTTTCTTTCACACAACAGAAGCTTGGGGAGGACTCAGCAGACACACTCAGTCTGCTGCAGGTTGGCAATATATCGGTCATGCACTGCACCATGTAAAGTCTGCAGGGAAGGACTCGGACAACCCCTTTGTTTGGCTCTGCAACACCAACAAATACCCTTTTTAAATACAACACCTTTAGCTATATATCACTGACCTGCAGTATGTCCGTAACAAAAACAATACTGTGTGTAACACTATCATTACCTTACTGTTACATAATCACAGTAAATCATAATTATAAAGGCTTGCAAAGAGACATGAGTAGTATAACATACGTTTTAAGGTATGCAAGCTCTTAAATAATCTGCTTTATTGCTTACTTTTGTACGACATGTACAACTATCACAATTCAGTATACTTTAAAAAGTATGATTATAGCATTAATACATTCTTGAATATGTTACACTTGAAGCAATAACACATTTATTTTCAGAGTTTGCTTAACGCTTTAATCTGTACACATTATTAGTTTGACGTGATATTAACGGACCATTTATCAGTTCCTTCACTCTGTCACTCAACGTCACACATCATCACATTCATCACTGTGATAATCTTAGTATCTTTTTTAGTCTGAAGGCAATTTGACAGATTTTACTCCTACAATACAAATATAAAGACAACATGAAACTTATAATATTTAAGAAGACCAATGACTATAATACCTTTATAGCATTAGTAACAGATATTACCTTATGCTATCCATATAAAAGGATGACTACAAATAAAAGTCATACGTTTATTTAGGGTTATGGCAGGGCAACCATGTTCTCAAGACTCTTAAGTGCGTTCAGAAAACAACTAAAGCAGAACAAAAAACAACATTGAGATATATTAAAATAATTGAACAAGTTTGAATTCGAATAACACAGTTATAAAATACAAGAATACAGATTTCAGTGCAGTGTTAGATATTAATAGTTATTTGATTGAATTGAAAGCATCAGCGAAAAGAAAAGTCTTTAGCCTCAATTTAAAAGAAGTGAAAAAGTGACGCCACAGAAGACATGCGATTGTTTTCATGTTTTAATTTGTATAATGACTAAACAAACTAAATACAATGTGTTGATTAGTCATCTTTAGAGTAAGGTGACCAGATTTTCAAAATTAAAACCTGGGACATTTTGAGTTTTGCGGTCAATATATCATTAACATATCCAATTTTCTTCACTGCTAAAGAAAAAAGGGGGACAATTCTGCTTTAATGTAATTCGAACATTTGAACTGTTGGATACAAACAGAAGGACGATAGCTCATATATGAGACTTCAAAGGTCTTTTATTTTGAAACTCTACATCAGATTGTCCTGATTCTCTCTGAGTGACTAGATGGGGTCTCACCCTGAAGTGAAATAAGTATTTGATTGACTTCGAATGACTCTTTGATTATGGAGGGTTTCCATTAAATAATAATCTAAATATAGATGGACAATAGATCTAATTTGAGATTTTAAACAGCGTACATTTTAAATTGTGCTTCAGAAAGTAGTTATTTTAGGAGTGTTGTGAGATGGTGTCAACATCAATTGAAATTAGTCACCCAGTGGAAATGTCAGATATGTCTTCATAACTGTAATACTTACATTTTACATTCACTCAGTTCTAATGTGGTAGTTATACGTAGTTTGTTTTAAATTATTATTGATCACATTATATAGTACATATTTCTTAATTTAAGCTCCAGTATATATGAATATGTTTGGTGTGTTTTTTAGGTAGCCTATATTTGTTATTGACCGAGATTTTCTGGGGGCTGGCATGACCACAGTCTGTGTACCCAGTGTTTCCTGACATGAAACGTTTTATATCACCTTGCTATGTGTTTTTAACGTATATTAAAAAACGGGGACAGTCCCCCGTATTGCCCTGTCGCCGGTTGAAACTGTCGGAAACGGAAAACGGGGACGTCTGGTCACCCTACGTTAGAGGCTAACTGCTTTCAGGACGTTGTGCTACGCTAACTAGCTGCAGGACATTGTGCTACGCTAACTAGCTGCTAGCTCACCGCTAACCAGGAGCGGATTGGGACTAAACATCGGGGGAGGGGGGGGGGGGGGTGCTAGTGATTTATCCGACCGGCCAACATCGTCCGACCGGCCCACTTCAGTACCGGTCCCAAACGTCCCGATGGCCAGTCCGCCACTGCTGCTAACGTATAATGTCATGGTTGTATAAAACAGTGGTTTATATTTTCTGATCTAATTATCCAACAGAAAGCCACAAAAACATTTCAAAGTCTCCTCAAGTATGAAGTAACACAATTGGATATCTGATCATAAACTAATTAATTAACATCATGCTGATGAGTTGGTTTTAGAGTTTCTAGTTTGTGATTCTTGTTCAAATGCACCATATTAAATATATTTACATCTTAATTTGATGCAGCTCCACATTGTGATGTTAAGCACTGAAGTGTGTTGAAATGTGTGCATATCTTTAGTCCATATAGCGTCTCACCAGTCAGAGAGGCCCTCCTCTGGCTTGTGACGCCATGCTTGGTTTGCTGTGCGGTCGTCCGTTCATGTGTGTTCTCATGTGCCCTGTTCACTGCCAGCGCTTAGTCAAAATAGCTGCTCCATTATCACAAGGCACTTCCATATCCATCAGCCAGGGAGAAGTGTGTCATTTTTAGACTTGCGTGCTGAAGCGCTTCAGGGTTTCTCATTTGAAATGGGAAAACATTAACACACAGAAGGAATTCAGATGTAAAACAGATTATATTTACATTCACTATCGCAGTGCTTAGAAGTGTAAGCAGTTTTAAATTTAGAGGCATTGTTGTCTGGACTGAAGCCGACAGCAACTGGCAGGAAAACACTGTTTTCACAATATCTTTTTTTAGGCTTTATCTTTTATTTTAGTCATCTGTAATGCTTTATGCGCATGACACAGAAGAGGAAGAAGTACTCAGATATTTTACTTCAGTAAAAGTACAAATGCAACAGTGTTATAATGGAAGAAGTACTCGGAAAATATGTGTACTGTAGTACACAAAGTACTTATACTGAGGTTTGGCCCGTTTTAGAATCATATAAAGTTATATAATTTTAATTAATAATGCATTATTTAGTTTATTATTTGAATGATGCACATGGTTGGGGTTTATTTAATTTACTTTATATACTGTTGGGTAACTTAAATATGGGGTATGTAATTTACTTCAGAAACACTTTTTGTTATATTCCATGGAATGCTCTTATCATCCCGATAGCAATAAATATCTTAAATGCTTTGACAACAAATCCATTAAAATATCATCTGTGGAAGCCGTGGCGCTGTAAAAAGCACGACCAATCATCTGAGCCGGCTAAAGTAACTGGATGGCCTACCTGCCTGTCAGCCTTCCATCTGTGCACAAACTTATCTCGTGCCTCATTGGTCATGTCCGCGTTCGTGTGTGTTGGAGGAGGGGCTCTGTGAGGAAGTGGCAGATTTTTTCCGGTTGTGTACTTTCTAATTCTAGCGCACTCGAGCTGGTTTCTCCAAAATTACCAACCCCACCTTTAACCTATTATAATATACAATAATTATTTGGTTGGTTTACATCTTGTGTTAATAACATACATCTCCAAGGTAGCTAGTAACCAATTTAAAACGATTGAAACAAATGGAGTAAAACATTTAAATATTCCTACAGTCAAAATAAAAAGTTGCATAATGTGAAAAACGTACGTCAAATTTGTTGTTAAAATACAAGTTCCTCACGTGTTCACTTTGCTACAGAACTTGAGTACATGTACTTAGTGACATTTCACCAGTTTTGTCAATATACCTCCATGTAAGTGATTCTGAAAGTGTCCTCAGCACTTCCTGTTATTACTCTGATGGGCCGTTCATAACCGTAAACCTTCTCAATGAATACGAGTCACCTATAGTGTACAGTATATAAAGTATATGAAGTGAAAATGGCTATATAAAACCCACATGTGGTTAATGAGCCCTGCGTTTCCACAGCGCAGGAATAAATGAATACTTGGAGTGCTCCTGTTGAGTGGAAAAGTTCCCTCTTTCGGCCCGTGGCACCTGCTGTTTGGAGGTCTTTGGGGGCGCGATGAAGCAAGAGGGACAGTGTCATTATGAGTATTTTCCCTCCGCAGCAGCGGGGCGGGTCAGGAGTTTAGATTAGCATTTTAATGAGAGGAGCAGCGGAAAGGCGTAGCGGGGTGAGCTATCAGGTGACACGCAGAGTATGTAAATGATTAATAACAGAATCAAGAATGCATTGGGATCCTGTTAAGCAAATGGGGAGCCTATCAGAATGCAATAGCAGTATTGATACTATGTCAGAGGTACAGCTTTCCCGAGTCCTCCTCCAAATGTAATCTGGCGGTGAATTAGAGGGAATTAATGAGATTTCTCAAGGTAATATTTAGGAACACGGTCCAGTAACAACTGATAAGGGTCTCAAGGAAGGCTAGGCAAGTGTATTTATATAGCAATTTAAAGTGCTTTACAAAAATGAAAGACGTTAAGAAAATGGCATTTAAAAACAGTCATTAAAAAGCAAAGTTAATAAAATAAACATTAAAAGAAAAAACACATGAATAAAAGTTACAGTGCAGTTTAAGATGTGAATAGTTCAATTAAAAGCGAGACCATTTCCATTGTTTGATTGCTTTTTAATGAAATCCCCACGATATGTAACATTTTATTTATTTACTTATTTACTTGAGGCTAATGTTCCATTTTATTTGTGTTTTACAGCTGTATTTGTCTGCCTGTCATGTCTTTGTTGTATCTGTTGTAACTTTGCACATGCTGCCCCTCTTGGCCACGTCGCTCTTGGAAAAGAGATTGTAATCTCAATGAGTCTTTTACCTGCTTAAATACAGGATATATGTACTTACTTACAGGGTACACAACACTATACATGTCTGTATGTGGCAGAGTTAACCAAGACGCTGTTATTCATCTGTAGTCGCGGGACAGAGCTTGTAAAATAACCTTAAAACCAAAGATAGAGGCTCTCAAAACTGTAACTGATAATATAGAACAAAACATGAAGGTATAAGAACATATTAGACACATCTTTGAATCCGAGGTTTGTTTTGCAAATAAGACAACTTTGGATACTCCAAAAATAGTCTTTCGGTACCTTGTGTTCTTCCTCTTCCTCCAAAAGAGTAAAGCAAACGTGACGTGACAGCAGCCTCTACGTGTGTGGGCGATGATCATGATGAATATTACCCAGCTTTGGCTTTTAATATACCATTTAATCACATCAAATTAGAAATGAGTGCCGCCATCCGGTTAACTCTTTCCTGTCCTGAGAGGAGTCTGCATGGAGCAGTGTCCAAGCTGTATACTCCACTAGCAGCTGATTATAAAGTCAATCACTGGTGATTTATGATCTGAAAGAGGACATAAGGCAAAAAGGTTGGTGGTTCATCCCCAGTTGCTCCTGTCAAAAAAGCACATACAGTACGTTTGGACGGATGATTGAGGGACAAATTGTGCTCTTTCAGGTAAGATATAAAGCATAATGTATAAAAGAAGTCCATGTGTCGTTCCAAAATGAAATGGCAGTGTGTAATCTATATTGAGAAGAAAGAAAGTGACTTTTAAAAAGTATATCTGAGACTTTTTGTGATATTTAATGTCTACCATAGCTGCCATTAACTTTGCGGAAGCTGCACTTAAAAGGTAATGTGTGTCAAAGGTCTGCCTCGTACTGCCACAGTGAGCCGTTAGCTGACAGGGAGGGAATGGATGGGGATGGACGTGAGATGAATGATTTTAGGTTCCCACTTGGAGATGATATATTGGACAGCGAGAGGCAGGCAGAATGTAAATGATTGTGCAACAAATGTGTCAGTGTTTCATCAGTGGTGCAGACTTCTGGGAAACAAATCGTATCAGTATCGCACCAGGACTTCTCACCAGGTGGAGCTCTGATATTCCCCAGTAGGAATAGAAATGGGAAGTTCTCCTCACACAGGCTGTCTTTTTGGACCCTGTTCAGTGCAGGACAGAGAACAGGACGAGGTGCTTTCAGGCCAGAGAGGAGCTTCAGTCAAAGTCAACTTTATTGTCAATCTTTCAGTTTGTGTACAGACAGAGAGATCGAAATACCGTTTCCCACAATCCTGAATACAAAAACAAATATGTATATACCTATATACAGGGCCGTCCCTCCCTACAGGCCGATCATGCAGACTGCATGGGGCCTCACCTTGCGGAGGGGGCCTCACCTGAGCCGAAAATGCAGCGCACTTAGTGTGGCGCGGCACGGTTTCGTCGCTGCGAGGCTCCACTAGCACATCCCGTCCGTCCGACCGTCCGTCGACGACGCTTGCGAAGCAGAGGGCCTCATTATATAACTTTGGCCTCGTGTTGGCCAGAGACGGCCCTGCCTATATACACAATCAAAAGACATTTATACATGTGATGTGTGATGTAACCATGCAGCAAGGTCATTCCGAAGTAATCGAGTCCATGTGGTGAAACGTAAACCTTCAAAATGTCACGCACAGTAGATACAAGGATATCTTGACTCACCTTGCATTGTGTGTTGAAGGGGAAAAAAATAGAATCGAATTGAATCACATCTGAAACACCGATACATCGAACCTTTTCCACCAGGAAGCCGGCATTTCAAGAAAGTTGGTCCATAGAAGTATTTAGATGTGTTACTTGCTTGATTAGTAAACGCAGTGATGCCACAGTGTAGAAATACTCCATTACAGGTCAACGTAATGCTATCCAAATGTTTACTTAAGTGAAAGAAGCCCTTGTGCTTTTTGGGTTCTTTTAGTTTTAAGCAAAATAAGGATCTTTGTGAACATTACAGCTTGGAGACATGTCACAGTATGAGACACTAATATGGACCTGAAAATGAGCACAATATATCCTCTTTAACTACAGAAGATTTAACATCAAAATGTTTATCAACAAAAAGGTAAACACTGTACCTCCATCCATCCATCTTCTCCCGCTTATCCGTGGTCGGGTCTCGGGGGTAGCAGTTCCAGCAGAGAGCCCCAAACTTCCTTTTCCCTGGCGACATCAACCAGCTCTGACTGGGGGATCCCAAGGCGCTCCCAGGCCAGCGAAGAGATATAATCCCTCCACCTGGTCCTAGGTCTACCCCTTGGTCTCTTCCCAGAACACTGTACCTATTGTGTGGAATTTCCCAACTCCTAATAATTATATTATAACTATAATGAGGCATAAATGTGTTCATTGCTTTCATGTTCCAACATTACTACATATTTATTAACAACACATACTTCTGGGTAGCTTTTGAATATCTCCAAGGGATCAATGGAGACTCTCATTTCTCTTTTGAGTTGTAATGGAGTAAAAGTATAAATAAATGACCTCTTAATTGTACATGAATACCGTGAATGATGCTTCTACTCACACTGGTTAACCAAGATGCCACTCTTTTGTAGGCATGTGCTAATTGCTGAAGTGAAATTGCATACCTGTTTATTTCCCAAGATGCAAATTACAAAACCTTCTCAGTTTGAGATCATGTTTTGTTTCTACAGCCAATTATGCCTTCCTGCGTTCACACACCACTCCTATCCAATCCAAGGCCATCGTAACAAAACCTTGAACGAAGCTGGAAGTGTGTGTTCAAGTAATTACCACCCAGGGATTGTGCTTAGTGGTTCATGGCATCCAAAACACCGCCTGCCCCACGCGTTCTTAATTACTCTAATTATACTGCTGGTTCCTGTTGTGGCTTGACTTCTGATTCCTTCCTGAGAAACAGCCAGTGGGAAATAAACTCGTACACAAGATTTACTGTCGGCAGAGCTTTTCAAATAAACACTAAAAAGTGCCATTGTAACCTATAGCGAAAACAGACCAAAGGCAGGTTTGAACCATAACATCACGCTGCATATTAATGACATGTGGGTTGTTTGAGCTGTTGCATTTCTATGAAAAACATTTAAGAGACCACATTTCGTGCTTTTCAGAAATATTAATTGTCGTTTTAAGCAATAACAGTTTTTTAAGCTGCTGTTTCAAATTACTCAGTTTAACATTCATTGAAGCATTTTTTGCTACAGGATATATTCTGCTAATGTTCAGGTGTATATCAGTATGTAGTGTATCTACTTTAAAGAGTCCTCTCCTGCTGATGTTCAGGTGTATATCAGTATGTAGTGTCTCTACTTTAAAGAGTCCTCTCCTGCTGATGTTCAGGTGTATATCAGTATGTAGTGTCTCTACTTTAAAGAGTCCTCTCCTGCTGATGTTCAGGTGTATATCAGTATGTAGTGTATCTACTTTAAAGAGTCCTCTCCTGCTGATGTTCAGGTGTATATCAGTATGTAGTGTATCTACTTTAAAGAGTCCTCTCCTGCTGATGTTCAGGTGTATATCAGTATGTAGTGTCTCTACTTTAAAGAGTCCTCTCCTGCTGATGTTCAGGTGTATATCAGTATGTAGTGTCTCTACTTTAAAGAGTCCTCTCCTGCTGATGTTCAGGTGTATATCAGTATTTAGTGTCTCTACTTTAAAGAGTCCTCTCCTGCTGATGTTCAGGTGTATATCAGTATGTAGTGTCTCTACTTTAAAGAGTCCTCTCCTGCTCATGTTCAGGTGTATATCAGTATGTAGTGTCTCTACTTTAAAGAGTCCTCTCCTGCTGATGTTCAGGTGTATATCAGTATGTAGTGTCTCTACTTTAAAGAGTCCTCTCCTGCTGATGTTCAGGTGTATATCAGTATGTAGTGTCTCTACTTTAAAGAGTCCTCTCCTGCTGATGTTCAGGTGTTTATCAGTATGTAGTGTCTCTACTTTAAAGAGTCCTCTCCTGCTGATGTTCAGGTGTATATCAGTATGTAGTGTCTCTACTTTAAAGAGTCCTCTCCTGCTGATGTTCAGGTGTATATCAGTATGTAGTGTCTCTACTTTAAAGAGTCCTCTCCTGCTGATGTTCAGGTGTATATCAGTATGTAGCGTCTCTACTTTAAAGAGTCCTCTCCTGCTGATGTTCAGGTGTATATCAGTATGTAGTGTCTCTACTTTAAAGAGTCCTCTCCTGCTGATGTTCAGGTGTATATCAGTATGTAGTGTCTCTACTTTAAAGAGTCCTCTCCTGCTGATGTTCAGGTGTATATCAGTATGTAGTGTCTCTACTTTAAAGAGTCCTCTCCTGCTGATGTTCAGGTGTATATCAGTATGTAGTGTCTCTACTTTAAAGAGTCCTCTCCTGCTGATGTTCAGGTGTATATCAGTATGTAGTGTCTCTACTTTAAAGAGTCCTCTCCTGCTGATATTCAGGTGTATATCAGTATGTAGTGTCTCTACTTTAAAGAGTCCTCTCCTGCTGATGTTCAGGTGTATATCAGTATGTAGTGTCTCTACTTTAAAGAGTCCTCTCCTGCTGATTTTCAGGTGTATATCAGTATGTAGTGTCTCTACTTTAAAGAGTCCTCTCCTGCTGATATTCAGGTGTATATCAGTATGTAGTGTCTCTACTTTAAAGAGTCCTCTCCTGCTGATGTTCAGGTGTATATCAGTATGTAGTGTCTCTACTTTAAAGAGTCCTCTCCAGCTGATGTTCAGGTGTATATCAGTATGTAGTGTCTCTACTTTAAAGAGTCCTCTCCTGCTGATGTTCAGGTGTATATCAGTATGTAGTGTCTCTACTTTAAAGAGTCCTCTCCTGCTGATATTCAGGTGTATATCAGTATGTAGTGTCTCTACTTTAAAGAGTCCTCTCCAGCTGATGTTCAGGTGTATATCAGTATGTAGTGTCTCTACATGTCTCCATGCTTTAATGTTCAAAAAGCTCTTTATTTTTCTCATACTGTCTGTGCTGCAGCACCTCTTTTCACCCTCTGTCTGAAACCAGAGCCCAGTCTGCTCTGATTGGTTAGCTGGCTGGCTCTGTTGTGATTGGTCAACCGCTTAGAGATGTCCCGCCCCTTAGCCTATCACGTACAATGTGTTGGAGAGCTAGCCAATAGAAGCGCGACTGTTACATAGCGATGTCACTATTTAAAAACAGCCTTTGCAGACCATTAACATGCACAACAAGCTATATATAAACACACCACAGGAAAGGGAAACCCCAAAAAGCGTAATATGGCCTCTTTAACAAAGCTGTATTCTTACTGAATAAGCCTTTCAGGTGTAATTGATCTGCTCAAGGTGAGTTCAATTATATTTCCTCAAATTGAAGTCAAGCACACCAGAGTTATGCAAAAGTCATTATGTCAAATTGTAGTTGTTTCATTTTAATTGTATGGCCTCTGCATCAGCATTCCTTTCATTATAAACACTAGCACATAAATAATGGAAGAGAAAAATAGTCATTATAGTTTATTATTTGAAAATTATACAACACACACCTTTTATTTATCCTCACTGATTCCATTTCCTTCCTGTACCTCGCTGCAGCCTTACACACGGACGTAATTCATGACAATATTGACACCAATCTTGAATGCATTTCACTCCCCTGCCTGTGTAAAACTTCCATTTATATAATGGATGTTGTGGAGTGCAGATATCCATAACGTATTGACCTTGAGCTGAATAAAGTGAAGACAATAGAAACTCCAGAGGCCCTGCCCTGCAGCTGACCCCCCTGCTTTCGCTCCATTGGCAGTGTAAGCGATCGATAAAGTATCACCCAAAAGAATAAGTTAATATATCTTTCACCTCTGCATCCATTTTGACATTCCTCCAATATCTGGGATGTCATTTGTAAGGAGTATAAATGATCCGCGAGGCACCCTGTCCCCTTACATTCTCTCAGGGAAATAAACTAGTAGCTGCAGATAGCGGGACATCTGGCAAAGTGGGGAATTATATTTGTGCATCACTGTAACAAGAGAGCACATTTCTCACTGGGGAAACGAGAAATGAGACTGCTGGGTGCCAAATCGTCTAATTAAGTCAGAGGCGCCGTGGAAGTGCTCTGTAGATTAGCAGATTGGACCACAAACAAGAAAAACTGTGTCTTTTTAAACTTATGGAAGCGCGCAGAGGGGTCATATTTCACTTATCGGGCTGATGTCAACAGATGTTGTGTTATGGGATGGCTCTTTTATTTCCCTTGGCTTTGTTTGCTGTTTAGTGCTCAAAGCAACACAAATCCCCCGATAAGTAGCGGTGGAATTCGTTCCTCTGCAGAGATGTATTTCCTAAGTCATTTGGGAAATTATCGAAAAAGGGGGAAAAAGGGGCACGTTTTGTTTTCCTATAAAGCTGAAGACGTTCTATGGAGAGAGGGTTTCTGTGCCTCAGATAATGGTTTCGTCCTCGGAAACAACACGCAGCATTATGCCAACCCCAGCTCAGAGAAAGGTTTCAAACAGTGAAGTGTTATCCCTCTGTAATAGCAACAGAACCACTCCAGCAGCCAATAATACATGGAACAGATAATAATGTAACCAACTACATTATTCAAATGATGTCTCGGCAGTCAGAGCTTTGTGTAATGATGCTCTCTATTCGACAGTCTGTGAAACTGCAACCATTCATTCCCAGTCACACACACACACACACACACACACACACACACACACACACACACACACACATACCATGTATACATCACTTCAGGGGACATTACATTGACTTACATGCATTTCCTGGAGACTTATCCTAACCTTAACCAACACATGCCTAACCCTAACCCTTACCCTTAACCTTACCCTAACCCTAACCCTTACCCTAACCCTAACCCTTAACCTAACCCTAACCCTAACCAAGTCTTCACCCTAAAATGAATGATTCCCCTCATGGGGACCTCCCATTTGTCCCCATAAGGGCAGCGAGTCCCCACACGTGACTGTGTAAACAGATTTAGGTCCCCACAAGTATAGTAATGCTAGGCCACACACACACACACCCACACACACACCCACACACACACACACACAGTACATGACGTGATTATGTATGCCTCTCGTGTCTTTGGCAGAGGACAAGGCCACGCTCGCTATGGCTCGTAAAAAATAAATGTTTCTTCCTCATTCAGAATCTAAACCACTTTATCATAAGTATAGTTGATAGGCATGACATCCTTATGGTGACTCCTCTGCAGCTCACATAGTCAAACGAGAGAACAATGTGAGGAACTATAATATCAGGAACACAGATATGATGATTATAAAAGCTACTCAGCAGAAAACATGTCACCTCAGCATCTGGATTATGAGATAGATGTTTAAGTATACGTTTCTTAGTGCTCTTGAAGATCTTCTTGTGACCTACAGTCATTAATGTGTTCCCTTATGTGCTGTCGTGAGCCTGTGTCGATGGCCTGGTCCGATATTGCTCGTTATTTGTTCATTTTTAACCATGAAGTGTAAGAAATTGCAACATAATGGAGTGATCACATGACCAAAGAGTATGTATGAGGCCAAGGTTTATATTCCCAACCAAATGGCTTTCAAAAATAAGTAATCATAATATGCCCAGATGAAATTTCAAGGAAGGTGATATTACATTATATTTGAAAATGTTAAACTGTTTAATGATGATTCATGAATAGTGGAGGTTTTCATTTATTTTCTATGTACTATTTATTTAGCTGATTCGGAGGTATCCAAAAGTATCCATATTGAACATTTATTTTTACATTACTAATTTAAAAAAAATGTTATTTGTGTTCAGTAACTTCAAGTTTGTGGCAATTAGTAAAGTTCAATATTCTTTCAGTTTCATTTGGAGAAAAAAATCCATAATAGGAGTCAGATAAAATCAGTCAGATAAAATTAAAAATAAATTGTATTCCAATGGATTATTTGTAACGACTGAATGAACACAAGTGGAGGACTCAATAGCACGACTCAGAGGATTAGGATGCAAAAAAGGTCTTTATATCCCAGGTTCGGTACACGGGAGATCAGTCAATAAGGCTAACAAAACAGACGAGGAGTAGACAGGGACCGGGTCAGGACACGAAGCTGGGTCAGGTACGCGTGGGATCAGATACTCGGAAAAACACTGCTGGAACGCTAGGAATAACTAAGATGAACTGGCACTGAAGGGAATGTGGATGCAGACTAAGTAGGCAGAGGGAGAGATGATAATGGGGCACATGTGAGGCTAATTAGGGAAGGGAAGCAGGTGGAGTTCAATCAAGGGCAGGAAAGCGGAGACTGAAATGAGAGAAACAACAATGAAAACAGGAACATTAACAACAACATCAACATACTGGCTAAGCCCTTACATTATTTTACTTATTAAAACATGTAGTTTATTCAGTAACTGACTATATCTGACCCTGAACATACAGTATATCTTCGTGAGGAGCATATCAAATACATTTTCTTGGGAACACTGTGCAGTATTCTCTAGATCAGAGTTGTCCAAACAATTTTCACCGAGGGCCACATACAGAAACATATACGAAGGGCTGGGCCGCTCACTAGAGGTGTGCAGCCTCATAAATTCAGTTATAAGTTAGCAAAATCAATCGGTAAATTATTCTTGATACTTGAAAATGCTTTAAGAAACAGAACAGCCTACAGCTTCACCTCATAGGGTTTCATTTATTTAGATAGCAGCTCATTCCTTAAAGCAGAAGCCTCATATCTTTAATAAGTGGAAATATGAAGGGTATATTTCAAGCTTAATATGTAAATACATTATTAGGCTTTTTTCTTATCAATTTAAATGTGTTAGAAAATGTTTTCAACTTTAAAAACTGTGCTTATGAGTACTGTGTAATATATGTATATATTTACAAAGTACAATATAAGACAAGCACAAGTTTAATTTGTGGGCCATACTCCATTATACTTTTTGAATTAGCTGAGGGCCGATTCAAAATGGTCCGTGTGCCACTTTGACCACGGGGCGTAGTTTGGACACCCCTGCACTATGTGAATCACTCTAATTAAAAACCCTAGCTGTGGCTCCCAGGTGTTGGATCAGTATGTGCTTTATTCAGTAACTGACTACATCTGACCCTGAACATACAGTATATCTTCGGCATATAAAACACATTTTCTCGGGATCACGGTGCAGACATCAAATCAAATTCCTCGCACGTGTCAACCTACCTGGTAATACACCTGTTTCTGGTTCTGATTCTGAGTATACACTTTGTGAATCACTCCAATTAAAAACCCTCCCTGTGGCTCCGAGGTGTTGCATGTCGCTGAGACCTTGACTCTGGCCCAGGTGAGTGGGATGCTGGGTGGGAAGACAGATGACACCGCAGAAGAAAGTCTGCGTCCCGGGGCTGACTGCATTATCCAGTCTGAACACATTATCCAGTCTGAACACCCACTCAGGAGCAGGACCCAGCAGGGCAGATGGGACCAGAATCTGACTCATTTAAATAGACCTTGGAGTTGCCAGTTGGCGTTTAGCCTGTGAACTGAGGCAGAAAATAACACCTTCTAAATAATGAAATAAGCCTTCATTTAATGAAAGATTCAGGCTCCATGTCCTTTAACTAAACCTGAAGGCCTTGGATGAGGATTATGTTTCCATGGCAGTGCTTACCCACATTATATGAATATTTCTCAGCCCTTTAACATCTCTTCCTCTGGCAGGACCTGAAACGTTTTAATTTGCCGCATAAAAGAGGAGACTAATTGTTGTTGACACATGCGGCTACATAATAGAGGATTGGCAACCTACATGGAGCACACAATATAACAGGACCTCGCATATGTAACTGATGAGCATATAGTGTGACTAAACATACTGTAGAATGGGTTCAAAGCCAAAAGATGTGCACTCATCTGGAGAAGACTGGTAAATAAGATTTATGCTGTGCGAGCACTGTGGGGGCTGAAAACCCATCAAGCCGTAACTTATCATGTTCTTCTAATTAGCGTTCCAGCGTCCTCCCCGGCAGTCAAAAAATTACACTCCATTAATATTCTGCCATTTACTTGGAGCACTTGCATAATTTTTCAAAAGCATAATGTGACTTAACAACAGAAGACGTCAGTTCTCAGCAGCGCGGCTCGCAAGACTCCTTGTTTCTGCTCGTAAACATTCCCCTAAATAGTGTATCACACGCATAATGTGATTTAACAATCAAAGGCATTGCTCTACAACCTCTGTGTTTCAATGTTGAGGTGGAAAAGTACTTAAGAGTGTAACTTAATATAGAGGCCGTACTATCAGCTTATCAGAAAATAGGTGGAGAACCATCTCCATATTGTTTCCACACCTTCTGTCATTCGTGTGGACTTTCCTCTGACAGTGTCTAATGACCAGAAGTCAGTGGTGGAAAACAACTATGCTTATTTCATAGCTTAGTTGAATTGTGGATCCTGATTGGTCTATTTGGAAATTTCAGAGGTTGTAAATACTCACTAACACACTACTACTAAGGACAACAGACCATTGCTAAGGAGGATCAAGGGACTATGTGCAGTCAGAAGTCAGGTAAATTCAACGTTAGCTGTGGACAACAAACATTCGTTTTCACCTTCGGGAAACACCATGGAGTACTATTGGGAACGGCAGAAGGGGACAGACAGGAAGTAACACTAAAGGGAACAGCAGAAGAAGACAGACAGGAAGTAAACACTAATGGGAACAGAAGAAGAAGACAGGCGGGAAGTATACATTAAAAGTAACAGCAGAAGAAGACAGACAGGAAGTAAACACTAAAGGGAACATCAGAAGAAGACAGACAGGAAATAAACACTAGAGGGAACAGCCGTGTAAGACAGGAAGTACACACTAAAGGAAACAGCAGAAGAAGACAGACAGGAAGTAAACACTAAAGGGAATAGCAGAATAAGACAGACAGGAAGTAAACACTAAAGGGAATAGCAGAAGAAGACAGACAGGAAGTAAACACTAAATGGAACAGCAGAAGAAGACAGACAGGAAGTAAACACTAACAGGAACAGCAGAAGAAGACAGACAGGAAGTAAACACTAAAGGGAACAGCAGAAGAAGACAGACATGAAATAAACACGAAAAAGGAACAGCAGAATAAGACAGACGGGAAGTAAATACTAAAGGGAACAGTAGAAGAAGACAGACAGGAAATAAACATTTAAGGGAACAGCAGAAGAAGACAGACAGGAAATAAACACTAGAGGGAACAGCCGTGTAAGACAGGAAGTACACACTAAAGGAAACAGCAGAAGAAGACAGACAGGAAGTAAACACTAAAGGGAACAGCAGAAGAAGACAGACATGAAATAAACACTAAAAGGAACAGCAGAATAAGAGATACAGGATGTAAACACTAACAGTAACAGCAGAATAAGACAGACGGGAAGTAAATACTAAAGGGAACAGTAGAAGAAGACAGACAGGAAATAAACACTAAAGGGAACAGCAGAAGAAGACAGACATGAAATAAACACTAAAGGGAACATCAGAAGAAGACAGACAGGAAATAAACACTAGAGGGAACAGCCGTGTAAGACAGGAAGTACACACTAAAGGAAACAGCAGAAGAAGACAGACAGGAAGTAAACACTAAAGGGAATAGCAGAAGAAGACAGACAGGAAGTAAACACTAAAGGGAATAGCAGAATAAGACAGACAGGAAGTAAACACTAAAGGGAATAGCAGAAGAAGACAGACAGGAAGTAAACACTAAATGGAACAGCAGAAGAAGACAGACAGGAAGTAAACACTAACAGGAACAGCAGAAGAAGACAGACAGGAAGTAAACACTAAAGGGAATAGCAGAAGAAGACAGACATGAAATAAACACTAAAAGGAACAGCAGAATAAGAGATACAGGATGTAAACACTAAAAGTAACAGCAGAATAAGACAGACGGGAAGTAAATACTAAAGGGAACAGTAGAAGAAGACAGACAGGAAATAAACACTAAAGGGAACAGCAGAAGAAGACAGACATGAAATAAACACTAAAGGGAACAGCAGAAGAAGACAGACATGAAGTAAACACTAAAGGGAACAGCAGAAGAAGACAGACAGGAAGTAAACACTAAAGGGAACAGCAGAAGAAGACAGAAGTCAGAAATATTAAATCTGAATGTTGTGTAATGTAATGGTGAAAGAAATGGAGGGTTGAGGAACAGGGTGAGAAATACAAAAGCGAGTACAGCTTGTGTGTTCCTTTAAAAGTGTACAGACATTATTTGATGATGTGTTGAGAAACTTAGCAGTACATTCAGCTCGGCACATTTGATTACTGCTGTGATGTTCTTCATACTTGACTGCACTTCTCATTGCTTTCCTGCTTCAGTGTCTTCATTTGTCAGAGCAACTTCATTATGGAGGGGTGAGGAAGTTAACATTACACTCAGCCAATGTATTGATTCTGTTATGTACTTTATTATGAAATACATCCCAAAATCCTGATGTGTTGTCTTCTCCATCAGTTGTTTAACGTGGTGGATGTTATGGTTATTTATAATGTATCTTTCTATATTTGTTTCTTGGGAAGACACCAAAAGCTCTTTATATCTTGAGCTGAGAGCCTTTTTGATCCACTGCTGGAGACCTGTAAATACATTCCATATACATTTTTAAATCCTGATGTGTTGTCTTCTCCATCAGTAGTTTAATAAGGTAAATGGTATTCATGATGTCTTTTGGGACTCTTTGGTTCTTGGGAAGACATTAAAAGCTCTTTATATCTTGAGCTGAAAGCCTTTTTGATCCACTGCTGTCAACCTGTGACTTTTCCAAAAGGGAGGACTTTGTGTCAGACGCAGAGTCCTTGTCAGAGTAGTGTTGGAGGGCGTGACACATTCCTCCTGTGTGGACAGGTGTATTAATTGGCTTCATAGCAGAAGACTCTGGAAGACAATAGCAAGACAAACACAGGCAGACAGCTGTTGGCTTTTCTGAGAGGGGAACCAAACGACTTGCTGAGGCAGAGGGCTCTCCGAGATTACATCTTACAGCCTGGAGTTGTCACATGATGCAATAGGACCTGCGTTATCTCCCTCAGTGGTATTACTGTTCGCTCTGGACTCACAGAAACTCACCTTGTTGCTGTCATTGAAACGAGGAAAAGGTGACAGGATCATCTGGTCCTCTTGAAATTGTTCCTTTGGGCTCTATTTTCTTTATTTGGGCACATGGTCATCCATTGCGCGTCAATGTCTTCATTAAGTTATGTGTGTACACTAATCTGTAGTTGAAAAGGAGAGTTAATAATAACACGCTGCACTCAACCTCTGACCACCCCTCCCCCTATTTTCCCCCTCTTTATGTATTTTTCTTCGGTTTTTATTTTATTCTCTTTCAAAGCGTCTTTGAGTTTTTAGAAAAGCGCTATATAAGTGTCATGTATTGTTATTATTATATACATTTTCCGCAGCTGTCACACAATGATGTCACTTCCTGTTTAGTAGCTTCTGGTTTAGATATGGAAGAAATGCACGGGAAGTGAATGCTATCAGAATAATCCACTTGCTTCGATAGGAAAAATGAAAGCCGTAAGTTTATTTATTTGACAGTGCAGATCTTATAAAGATTTAGTTAAAAGTATGCTTAATAGGTTTATTTCACCTTTGCAATAACAGTATATAAGCTATCAGGTATACTAGCAGCCTAGCTAACTGCTACCTACAGTACAGTGCAGGAAAAACAATATATATATATTTACAACTATGTTCGATGCAATTGTTATTCTTAACATTACTTGTTACTTGTTAGACGCTTTTATCCAAAGCGACTCACATACTGTGGGCAATCCCCACCGGAGCAATTTGGGGTGAAGTGTCTCAGGGACACAACGACATGCTGACTGCAGTGGGGTTTGAACCTGTGCCCCCACTGCACCACATGTCTCCCAAACACTTAATATGTTTTAAATGGTCTTTATTTTCAGTTGTCAGCAACATAAGGAATGGCATTCAATAGGCATATGGCACTCTCTTAATACGCTGCGGCTTACCTTGGAGTTTGATAAGGGTGTTGAGAAACTGCCTGGGAACTCACTTCTAGCTTTATTGAAATATATCTAAATATATATCCCCATTTTTTGTGTGCAACCGTATTACGCTAATAAGCTTATCTCGTTCTTTGAATGCCAGTTTTTGTTTGGACTAAAGTGACTCCAACAAGGATATATTTCTGCTGAGCTGTTGACTTTATTTTTAGTTCTCTGGACTGAGCAAAGGACTCATTATGATAATTTGGAAAATAAACTGAGGGGAGCTGAATTTGCATGATGTCTAGATAATAAGAGTTTCTCTGTATTTTAATGCAAGTCAATGTGCTTTTGCTGGTTGTAAGATAACTCGTTTAAAGATTCATATTTCCTATTCATTGTAGGATTGGCTGCCTTAACAATGGTAGCACTGCATCCTGACAGAACAAACAATAGGAGATACGTGTTGGAAATGATCATTGATTGAGCCGCATTACTGATGAATTAGCTATTAAAGATCGATACAAAAAGAATGAACAACTTTTTACATTTCCATGAATGCAGTTTAATCAGGTAGGAATAATGAAGAGCTAAATCCATACAGTTTAATAGAAATAGATAACAAAAGGTTCCCTACGTTCTTCACTTTATTTTATTTGATTTGTGAAATCCACTCTGTTGAACCCTGTAACGCCCAAATATAGAAACACATTAGAATTTGACCTTTCAGATGTTGTTGTTGTAGGGAGCCTCTGGAGCAGAAATGAAAGAGTTTTCACATGTTTTACGTTTCGGTACGTTTTTAGCGAAATGTTGTAATATTGCAACGTTGGGCTGGTGGGAGCAGAATTAATGTGTTTCTACTCACATTGTCTGAATAAATATATTGAACAACTTAGCCCTACATCAGTCATTTATTAAATATGAATACCATGGTAGCGGGGGCAGAGGGGGCCAGTGCCCCCCTAACACTGACATCTGACCCCCCTGTGGCCCCCCTAAAAATGAAAAGTGAAAAAGATGAAAAATGTATGATTTATTGAATGACGGAATAGGCGGAACTAACGTTATTCGTCATTCTAGTCGGACCCATTAGAGCGGTGCACTCAGGACCCATTAGAGCGGTGCACTCACTTTCACTGTCCGGCTGAAGCGCGCGAAAAACACTTTTCATCTCGGATCATCAGAGGCTGTTGCATCCAAGAAAGACTGATTGAAACCTACGTTTCGAGAGACTACCACGATAATTGAAGGTGATTTAAACTATTGTATTTGTGTAATTGTAGATGTAAAGTAGAGATGTAACTGTTCATTGCCTTTATTTTTATATAAATATGCTATGGTATTAGTGCAACAATTGTACTATAACTTAAGCTGAAGCTAACAGTAATAACTATAAGATATATCTGAAATAAATAAGTGTACTGAAACAAATACCAATAACTGTATTGCATTGTTTTCTTATGCGCAATTACTTCATACTGTCTAGTTCTCTTTTTCGTCCTGCATTTATTGTGCCCCCCTCAGAAAATAACTGGCCCCCCAGTCAAATTGGTCTAGAACCGCCACTGCATGGTAGTCCCAAAAACAGTTCCTATCGTCGGAAAAGCAGAGACGGGCGTCACACTTGGTGTGTTAGTGTACCCTTTACTGCAGTGTCTGCAGCGTCCTCTCTTTGTCTTCACTAGAAAATGTGCCACTAGGTCCTTGCGTACGTCCAGTGGAGGCTGTGATCTCTTGGATGGGGCCCCGTTTGGTGGACTCCCATCACCTGAGGATGGTCTCTTCTGAGCATTCAACGGGCTCCTTGACGTCACCGTCGCTGCTGGGCTCCCGGTGCCTGAAGAGGGTCGTCCTCTCTTTGGTGTTTTCAGAGGAGTTCACCTGATTAGAACAGAATCAATCAAGATACATGTCAAAAATACATTAGGATACAAGTCAAAATATTACAGTGAAATATAAAAAAAATATTACAAACGGAAAATAGCAGAAATGCATTCTTACCAGCTGAGAGAGGATGCTAGATCCGCCTGAAACTGTCTCCTGGTCAGGACCTCCTGCTTTGGCATCTTTAGAGCTCTGCAGTCACGCTTGAGGAGCCAGGCGTTGATCACAGCAAGGATGATGGTGTGCCAGAAGATGTACTCGTACCAGCGTCGGGACTTCATGGGTCTGGTCCAGCAAAGGATGACACAAGTGTGACCGCTCTGCTGTCACACCATTTGACAGCACAGATGTTGTGGTTGGCCTCCACTCGGATGTCAAAGCTTCCTCTCCCTTCTTTCTTCAAGCTCTTCTCCTCTGAGAAAGTAATCCAGTTGGCAACTGCATACAGATTATCTCTCTTTCAATGATTAGTACATTAACTTTCCCCAATGTCTTCCTCATCGCTTCTGTAGTACACAGCAGAATTGATGCTTGACAAACAAAGCAGGGGAATTATTATCTGGAATAAAAGGCCCTTTGACAGGATCCCTCAGCAGAGGTCAGATGTCTTGAGTCCGAGGCGCTCCCCGATGATTGGATTATTCTGCTTTTCAAGCAGAAGCGCCGCCTGGCAAACAAATGTAAAGTGTGAAAATGCAATGTTTAGTGCCAGATGAGATGCTAATAGAATAGGAGAATCGCCTTTGAAAGAAAATTCAGAGAAGAAGGAAGCGCATGTGAGATATTTTGGGGCCGAGGGCAACGTATAAAGCCATCTGAAGCTTGAAGACGAGATTGAAACTCACACTGAGATAATCACAATCAGCCTTCATGTTGTTGGCAATCATAGCAGCGATAATCCTTCATATCCAAACAATCCCACTGTTGGCAAACGTGTCGCTATTTAGTTATCCGCAGGGTTGGGAGGGTTACTCCTGAAATGTATTAACCTGATTACTTTCTGTTGCTTTTGGATTCAAATGCAACACAAATAGATACAAGAGAAAATAAATATCATTAAGATGTTTGGATAAAAAACGTGTCCTTTGCTCAGAGATGTCATGAAGCATATCCGTTGGTAGACACCAACACTGAAACACATGAGCACATACTACAGTTTAAAAGGTCAGAAATAAAATCTGAGCTGACAGATAATGCTCCGTTTTAGTCCCTGGCCAACATGAGGCCCCACGCAAAGTTATATGACAAGGCCCTCTGTTTCGCGAGCGTTGACGGGGGGGTGGGGGATGGGTGGAGCTAGTGGAGCCTCGCAGCGACGAAACCGTGCCGCGCCACATAAGCGCATAGGGCCGCATTTTCGGCTCAGTTGAGGCCCCCTCCGCAAGATGAGGCCCCACACAGTCTGCATGATCGGCCTGTAGGGAGGGACGGCCATGGTTTTAGTTAAATAAACACAGTTAAGCTCACACACAGTGTTTTATAATAATAATAATAATAATAATAATAGATTTAATTTGAGATCACACATTAAAAGCCAGATTGCAGAGGTGAGTTTTTTTATTTAATTTATGAACATATAGGTTAATTTACTGAATAAAAAAATAAATAAATGAACCAAAGAAAGTGAAAACCATAAAGCAGATGCAGGCAGTATAGATTCACACTTAAAGTATTAGAAAACAGAACAGTACAGTTTACAGACAAGAGATGACATCTGATCTCTTCAGATGCACTATATGCTCTTTTTAGGTAGTAACGTTGTAATCCTGCTTGTAATCCCCAATTTCTAGAAATGTAGCAACAATCCAGCATCCTGATTATGTAATCCCGTTACTCCCAAGGCCTGGGTGTTTAGCTCAAGAATTTAGAAAGATTGTACAGTAGAGCCTCAATTGTCTTTGTCTTACTACGCCCCCCCCCCCCCCCCACACACACACACACACACACACACACACCTGATCCTACACCAGAAAAATGTAATCCCACCAAAACTGATCCCTCCTAGCCACCTTCAATAAGCTGATGTAAGCAGCGCCGTACTGGCAGCAGGTAAAGCTGTTCATGTCTCTAAATTAGCCTGTCAATCACCGCATATTCCCAGGACTCATTTCCCTCTGCTGCTGATTAATGGCATGGAGTGAGTTTATCAATGTGCCATATGCAATTCATTAGCTTCATCTGCAGGACTCAGCAAAAACCATGTCCAGTCCTGCCAGTCTGTTTGTGACCGTACACAAGTTGAGGAGATACAGCACTGTAATGCTGCTTGTTAGTATGCTAATGTGTATCAGTTTAACACACCTTTCCATTTCCAAGCACCACGTTATGAGACAAGTAAGTATCCCCTCCAGGTTGAGATGCATCATGGGAGAGGCCCATCAGGAAGGGTGGCCATTATTCAGATAATTCCCACCTAACGAGACATTTCTCTTTCACGATTAACAAATATGAGCCAGGGGATTCACAGCTGGTTACATATGCAGTAACCCTAGGGTGACGTTACGCAAAGCTGCTTGGAATGAATTGATCAAGCTGCGTTTATTCACCAATCTGCGGATTATTCCACATCTTTCTCACTGATGATTTACGACAAAGCCTGTGTAATATCGCCTGTGTGCAGTTTTCTTTTAATTGAAGCAATAACGGTGATTCTGAGTAGGTAAGGTGTCACGGTTCCACCTTTCCATACATATTTGACAAATTACCAAACATGCATTCCCAAATTGCCGGACGTTTATGAACTCTTCAATCAAATGTCAATTGTAATTAGGCCAAAACGTTCCATTGATTTAGTGAGGGAACCATTTCCTCAGTCACTTAGCTAAGCGCTGCACAAATGATTCAGAGCTTTGGATCTGCAGATTGATAACTTATGGTGAGCCGTGTGATTTTTTTGATGTCACATTAACTTCAGCTGTCAGATGGCTTTTTGGACTCGACGCCGCTCCATTTGCTCCATTTTACGACGCGTGTTTAACGAACCTGGGACGCCGTGAGCTTTGGATAAATATCCACCAAGTGATAGTGACACCTCACACTGTATCATCCCTAGTTGCTATAGGTAACTTTTAAGAATTCAGTGACTCTTGCAGATCGGCCCTAAATAGCTCGGGTCTTTTATCCCTGAGTCTCTAACTTTAACTTGGCAGCTGTAGCATGTCGTCTGAGGAAGAGCTCCCCAGTGAGGCTTCAGAGAGAGAAGGAGATGCTGCAATACGCCTGAGGAGAAGTTAGTGTTGTGGGGAGAGGAGGGGCTTTAAAAGGTCTTTTAATACATTTAAGGATTATTTTAATTATTGATTAATCTGCAGATCATTTTCTGGAATGGTTAATGAATAGCTTGGTTTACAAAATGTTAGTATATTATGTAAAAAGTCCATCCGAGTGTCTGAAGGGCCAAACTGATGTCTTTTATAATGTATTATCTGTCAGACATATTCAGTGTAATGTGTTGATAATGATACAATGCAGAATAGTTAGCTGCTAACCCCAAACTGCACTCGATTGGCACTGTTTTGGCACTTAATCTTATATTTTCTTGTATCTTTGGAGGATGGCGCTTTGAAAAAGAGAAAACATTGAAATGATTTAATCAAGAAGGCCAATGACAGCGTTGTCCGGCCACTTTTTTCATTATCAAAATAGATGTAATTTTTGTTTTCATCGATCAACTAAACGAAAAGTGTTTTTGAGCTCTGGAACATACATTTGATCTAAAAACGGATAGTCTGCAGGATGGAGTTCATAACCTTATAAGAGGTATATGTTTATGCCACACTGTAAAAAATGGCTGTGAAATCCACAGTTATTTACAGTGTTTGTGCACAGTAAATTACTGTATACTATTTTAGAGTATAATACCATGTTTCCAAACTAAAATTACAGTACCTCTGGAGTTACTTTAAAAATAGCAGTATTAACGTCCCAACTGTAGATAATCACAGTAACCAACAATGTCCATCCATCCATCTTCTCCCGCTTATCCGTGGTCGGGTCGCGGGGGTAGCAGTTCCAGCAGAGAGCCCCAAACTTTCTTTCCCCTCATCAACCAGCTTTGACTGGGGGGTCCCAAGGCGCTCCCAGGCCAGCGAAGAGATATAATCCCTCCACCTGGTCCTAGGTCTACCCCTTGGTCTCTTCCCAGCTGGACGTGCCTGGAACACCTCCCTAGGGAGGCGCCCAGGTGGCATCCTAACTAGGTGCCCGTAAACAACAATGTACTGTAGATATTCACAGTAACCATCAATGTACTGTAGATATTCACAGTAACCATCAATGTACCGCTGCTGCCAAGATGGCATGAAGGAATAAGTAAAAGCCAGCTTTCGTGCACATAGAAACCAAGGTGACATTGTGTGTAGTGGAAGCTTAGAATAATGAACAAAGCGGGTCTAGTCCGAACTGAACTATTAATTCAGAAGTTTACATCAAGAACAATAGTTGTAGTGGAAACATGCACTCGAACTCTCGTATTCATTTAAATATAAAAAACATGGAAAAACACTTGCTGTCAAACATTTTAAAGTTAAACAGAATTATTACCCTTATATTTAGAGGTAAATCAGTTCACAACATGTTTCAGCATTTCTCCTGTATGTCAATAAGCAAATAAACAAATGATTGCACTGCTTTAAATCAAACATGTTAGAACAGACTAAAGGTCACAACGCGTCGGGAACAGTTCAGCTTTTTGACTATTCAAACCTGCATGGAGCAGACGACAGGTGTCCCACATTATAATACATGCTTTATAAATAAGAAATGTGTGGTTCATTTGTCTTTGAATCATTCATTCCTAATACGCCGTGCAAACATCAGTGTGGTGCCTGCAGGGAGAGAGTTTCCATGGTTACCGGGACTCTTTCATGTTCACATGTGCACCTGCTCCACTGCAGCATTGTCTCGGCTTGCAAAATGTGTGAACACAAAACACTTCTTGTCAACTGCCAATGGACATTTCAGTCATAGGCTTTGGGTATTACAGGGGGAGGTTGGGTTCCTGGAACATGCTCATATTTAACCTTTTGTTCTGGTCTTTTTAACATTTACTTACAGAACAATCAACCACTACCTCATGATACCTTTGATTGGTTTGATCTAATTAGGACGATGTTGTCTGGCAAAGGTTGGAAATTGCATATTGATGCATATTGTAGGCATGATTCAAACTTCAAAATGGACTGTGTGGTGTAGGATAGTTGTACATGTGCAGACCGAGAACAGTGGCAAGTGTTTCTAGTGAAATTGGAACGGGACACCAATTCACACACCCTGCGTTTTCATCCCTTTTCAGTACAATTTCCTTTTTGATTGAACAGTATGACATTTGATCCAATCACCTACAAGCCCCACACTTTGAAAATGGCTCATTATTAGTAGGAATGTTTGATTGTGGGAAAAAAATACATTCTGATGGAGTCATTGAGGTTAAACCAGGGAACCTTAAAAACCTAAGATTGAAAATAAAATGGATAAGAATGAGATGTTCCAGGTTATAGCATTACTGTGTGTTTATGAATATTTACAGTTTTCTCACTCAGGTGTTGATAATGACTATCTATTAAGTGATGCCAATTAGCACTGCAATGAGCTAAAGAACTACTATCATTATTTCAGGACTGCCTTATAGCATAACTTTCTTATTTAGAAAGAACGTGAACACATACATATCTTACGATTAGATATTTTCAAAAAATGCAATTTCTGAACAAGCTATTTTAAAATCTACACTATGCAATAATTTGGTTTGAACTGTTTTGTATGGATTTGTTGACGGAGAAAACACACGGTCACAGAGACATGCTCCTCCATACATGACCCGTATCAGAGAATCTGATTTATTCTCTTCACTGAGAGATACAAGAGTGAGAAGCTCGAGGGAAATCACATCATATTACAGTTTCTTATCAGACTATTAGCAGTATATGTTCAGATATCGCTCCTATTAACATCATGTGATTGCTGTGATCTCTCCTGTGAATTCAGCTGTTACTTCCTATTTAATTTGCATGGCATATGCATCAGGAGTACCCCTCCCCCCCTCTCATTTACCAGTCTATTACTGTAACAGCTATTGAGTGGATTGACACACATCTCCTTATGCCTGCAATATCTAATGAATGATTCTTAGTATACTATAATTACACCCCCCAGTATTGTATGAAAGGCTTTTATGAACATGACAGAAATGAAATATTCTTGACATTCATGGGATGAACATGCTGAAAGATATTATTTTTTATATTTTGCTTATTACGTAAGGAACACATCTTAATCTTTGTATGCATGTGTGTTTTTGTTACAAAGCATGCACATACAGTGTATTACGAGTGTGGTCAGTTGCACGCTGTCTGTATTTTCTGTTTACTTGCAAACCAAGTCCCTTCATCTTTTACGATCAAATGCGGTCTCTGAAAAAAGCCGTGCATGAAACATGATGTTAATAAATATATTATCAAATGGGGTTTAGCGCTGGGCAGAATAAACATGAAGCACATTATCTCATCATGAAGATATTGGGACTTTGACTCTCCATGAATACTGAAAGCAGTTTTTTTCTGAACACAGGTTTTGAGCAATGGCTTGTGATTAAGTTGCAAATGGAGAAGAGGAGGCAGCAAACCGCCGGAAGATAATAGCCTGTTGTTTGTCCCCGGGGGTCAGAGAAAACTAATCATAATACTCAACTTCTATATTGCTACTCACTCGCTTTCAATTATTCTCAAGAGTTAAGGATGTGCGTCCATTTTTTTATTTATTTTGTATTGGTAAACTTCCAAAATGTGGGGCAGGGTGCCATCTGGAGAGAAATTAAGTGGGGAGAAGTGTCAAGTTTCATTTCAGAGCAGCATGTTGTGGGTGTGAGACGAGTGCTGGGAGTTGATTCATCAAATTCAGAATGATGTGACTATTTTACAAAAAAATACACAGAACAGTTTTGGTGTTTGCCTCATGTTGCCGCCTGGGGCTTATCAAGTCACATTCGCTGTTCATTCAAGAGGCCTCATACCTCAAGAGAGCTTGTATTATGAATGTGATTTTGCAGATCAACAGAACTTCCCTTAAACCGATTGCCAGGGTCATAATTCTAGTACAAACTCAACTATGTTGTGTTGCTACTTGTCATGGTGAAAACTGCAGTTTCACAAATGACCACTAGAGGCTGGCTACAAAAGAGACTGTGGCCGTTTCTCAATCTCGAGGAAACTGGCTTCCAAGCCAATATTTCAAGGATGCTACGTCATCGAGTGCCGCCGAAGTACTGTTCCAATCTCCGGCATACTTGGAATTCCACCGAGGCCGCGTCCTTGGTTTGGGGGAAATTTCGAGGCTGCACATGTGTAGACTTCGCGTCCTTAAAATCCCCACAATGCTTTGCGCACGGACCAATTTCAAAAACCCTTGCGGAGAATGGCTGAACCGACGCAGCACACATTGAAATGTAAGTATGTGGCGTAGAACATGTGTTGGTAAATATGTGACTTTGTTACATTTGTTATCACCATAAATGTGTTCCGTGAAAGTAAAGCAAGTTCATAATTAGATAGACATCGTGAGGTATTTACTTTCGGTACAGTTTATGTTGAAACCGTTAGAGAGAGTGGCACACTTGTTAGCCTGTTCCATTCTTCTTCGTTTTCCGAAGCCGTGGCTTGCAAGCATACTTGCTTTGTTTCTGAAGGAAGTGACTTGGAAGTACGCGACTACCAAGCCAGCATCCTCGCGATTGAGAAACGGCCAGTATCTCCATAGAACACCCATGTTAAAAGGGCACATTTACAGCATGTAAACCTTGTACAAAAATCAGATTAGATTTCTTTAGCATGTTTAATCTTCATAGAATACCAATTTAACAGCAGAAATAAACATCTGCAAAACAGTGAAGATACAGTATATCTGGCTAATTGACCTATTTAGAGGCTTAACATTGTTTAAGGGCGTTACCGCTTTGAGTGACAGGTGGATGCTGTCACAGGAAGCTCGCCGCTATCTCTCTGCTCTGCTGAGTCACCTTTAGTTCTACCGACAATCTCACTCTTAGTCCCATTTTTTTTAAATCGGGATCAAGCGCCACTTCCAAGACGGCGAATGGTGATGGTGATACCAAGTAAGTAAAGTGTGTCACCATCAAATTTGAGGATTCTGTTTGGGCCATTGTCCACACTTAGTTTTCATACATCAGTTTTTATTTCATGTTGTCTCAAAGTGACTTTCAAATACCTTTACAGAGCTTAGTGAGGTGTGGTACCTTGCTCAAGGGCAACTCAACATGTTGACTGCAGAAACCACTGACCCTCAGATTGGACGGACATTTATTCCCTGAGCCACAGCCGCCTCTCTGTCTCTTGCTCATTCTGTATGTACAGTATGTATCCTTGGACCTTGGCCTATATTCACATCCATAACTAAACTATCTCCTCATCATACTGGACAACTGCACTTGTCATTAAAACATCTCTCAGTGAGAGTCCGATACTTGCATCACTTGGTTTATATAGGGTGAGGGTTAGCGTCTGCAGCGTTCAGACTCTATATTTATGTCTAGCACAGGTAATGCGGCCACAGAAAAATGATCTGCTACTCTACTGCTGCCACCTTGAAGTCATTATCCAGCCTCAGTATTAAAACGTCCCCTGAGTTAGGACACTATGTTACAAAGATAGCTCCCCTGCCACGGAGCTTATATAAGGCTTGTATCAACGAAGAGATAACCATGAATGGTGTCTGCAGAGCCAACAAGCTGCCAACGTTTTAACAGCCACTGCTTGGAGCCCCATTAAAATAACTCTGACGCCGGCTATAACTCACACTCCTGGAACATGTCCACATTGACCCATTGCTGCTTTGATTGGACTGTTCTGTCAAAAGGTCCAGCATCACCGTGGAGGAGGTTTATGAGGCACAGCCAGAAGCCGCGTTTATTTTATCACAGGCATTTCAAATAAAAAAGGAAACAAAAGAAAACTCCAGCAATGTCATTAATCCAAATGTAGTCGGCTGTGGGCATTCCTACGTTGTCCTTCCTGAGTCAGCATTGCTTATTTGATGAGGGCCCTCTTAAGCTTTTTTAGGGGGTTTCCATTTGTTTGTAGTTTGTTTTATAGGTTGTTGTGCATTTGAATGATCTGCAATGGCTGAAAATGTCACCCCCCCCCCCCGCCTGAAACACCTCCATTGGACTACTTTGTTTATTTCTTTGACACAATGACATCATTATTTAACACATGCACTTCTATTGGCTAGCGCTCCAACACATTGTACGTGACATCATCAAGAGGTTGACCAGCAGAGCCGACCAGCTATAACCAATCAGAGCAGACTGGGCTCTGGTTTCAGACAGAGGGTGAAAAGAGGTGCAGGCAGTATGTGAAAAAGAAAGAGCTTTTTGAACAGGTCACAGTGAGACGCTAAATATTAATATGAACCTGAACATGGGCCCCTTTAATTCAGGCTAACTCACTCATGTTCTGCTCATATTTATTGCATCTCTGGCTACTTACTACACGTCCACTCCCGAAGCTTGTGTGCCATATGCTGTGCTAGGGAATAAGATGATGAGAGTATTATTACAGCTGGTACAGTATTGCGGCTGTATGTGTTGAACTGAATCATTCAAATGTTTTGCCATTAAGCTTCAATGTGACCAGGACATACATTTATTAATATCCATAATATAGGGCAATTATAATCATTCTTACTCTGGTTATTAGTGGGTGTGCTGATTTTCTTCTGGACGATATAAATACATATGTTCCTATCAGCAGTAAAAGTTGTATATATACTGTATAGCAGGGGTTTCAAACTCAAGGCCCGGGGGCCAAATCCGGCCCGCGACTTCATTTTCTGTGGCCCCACAAGAGCTTGCAAAGAATATAATATGTTTATTATACGGTTACATGCTACTTTACAGAAGCAGGTTGCCCATAAACTACATGTCCCACAATGCATCCCAAAGTTGACTTTTTCTCAGAATTTGACTTTTTTTGTCAAAATATGCCGTTTTTCTTAGAATTAGCCTTTTTCTCAAAAATTACTTTTTCTTTCAAAATGTCACTTATTTTTTTTGTTTTTCCAGAATGTGGCTTTTCTTTTAAAATCATATTGTGACATTCTCACTGAAGAGACTTCCAATGATTTGCCCCAGACTTCTGCTTTCAGACGTAGCTAATTATGAAGTTATTACCCTATCCGATAATAATCCAATGCAGAGGCAATAATGTAATATAATACATAATTGTATACATATTAAATATTTATATGTATTTGTATATAGTCTTAAAGTTACAACCGGCCCTTTGAGTGGCCCGTGATGAAATTGAGTTTGACCCCCCTGCTATATAGGAAAGCATTATGTATTACTAATCAAGGCTTTTTTTTAATTTCTTTTGTTTCAGGTATTTTTATTATAACACTAAAGGCAAAGCACATTCAATTAACATTATTGTGCTTTGTGTAAGAAACAGCTTTTCGTTTCATAATTCACAAAGTAAGGAGTGTTTCCAGGGTTGTCAGCAAGGCAGCTGCTAATCCAGTTACAGAGCGTAGGATTTATTGTCACAATTTGAGTGGTCTGTTCACTTGGTGTGAGATGTCCATAGTCTTATGCAATCCATTGTCACTTGAGCAAAATGTACATGTCTACTTTTCACTTTCTTGTCATTAAAGTGTTTGATTGGATACAAATGAGAGGCTGCGGTTGTAGGGTCTGCAGTTGGTTGAAGTTGTGGATGTTAAAGTGGTGGGGGTCGATGTTGTTCGAGTTGCAGTTGTGGGGGCTGCAGTTGGTTGAAGTTGTGGATGTTAAAGTGGTGGGGGTCGATGTTGTTCGAGTTGCAGTTGTGGGGGCTGCAGTTGGTTGAAGTTGTGGATGTTAAAGTCATGGGGGTCGATGTTTGTTCGAGTTGCAGTTGTGGGGGCTGCAGTTGGTTGAAGTTGTGGATGTTAAAGTGGTGGGGGTCGATGTTGTTCGAGTTGCAGTTGTGGGGGCTGCAGTTGGTTGAAGTTGTGGATGTTAAAGTGGTGGGGGTCGATGTTGTTCGAGTTGCAGTTGTGGGGGCTGCAGTTGGTTGAAGTTGTGGATGTTAAAGTGGTGGGGGTCGATGTTGTTCGAGTTGCAGTTGTGGGGGCTGCAGTTGGTTGAAGTTGTGGATGTTAAAGTGGTGGGGGTCGATGTTGTTCGAGTTGCAGTTGTGGGGGCTGCAGTTGGTTGAAGTTGTGGATGTTAAAGTGGTGGGGGTCGATGTTGTTCGAGTTGCAGTTGTGGGGGCTGCAGATGTGTAAGGTGCATTTGTAGAACCTGTAGTTTTTGGGGAAACAGTTGTATGACCCACAGGGGTAGGGTTTGTAGTTGTGGGAGTTGCAATTGTAGGGGTCGAGGTTGTAGGACCTGCAGTTGTTGGGGCTTCGGTTGTCATGTCTGCAGTTGTGGGAGTTGCAGTTATAGGGGTTGAAGTTGCTTGAGTTGCAGTTGTGGGGCCGCAGTTGTAGGACTGATAGTTGTTGCTTCTGCAGTTGTTTTGGTTGCAGTTGTAGGACCCGCAGGCATAGGAGTTGAAGTCGTTGGAGCTGCAGTTGTGGAGGCTGCAGTTGTTGGGCCAGCAGTTGTAGCGACCTCAGTGGTAGGGGTTGCAGTCGTAGGAGCTGCAGTTGTTCGGGCTGCAGTTTTTTTTATTTTTTTTAATATATTTTTATTTTTCAGTTATAAAATAAACAGACATTGCTCCAGATAACACAACATACAACAAACCATGTAACAACAAACAACTAAACAAAACGTAACGGGGGGGGATGCAAGGATGACTTCCTAAGACAGCCGACTGTGACATACACAGAACATTACATACACAATACATTATACATTACGCAGGAGATGCCATTTTTATTTTATTATTCACCCACCTGGCTTCTTATTATGTGCCACCTGCCATTTATTTAGTTTTGCTTTTTAAAGATGTAGCTTGAAATAAAGCCAGAAAGCTATAGTAGCGTGCTGATGCAAACAGAAAACACAAGGCATCCTTATATGACTGATTATGTTTTTCCTTTATTGCATGTCTTGTAAAGTTGCTCCTATTTCTCTTGCTTATTTACCCTGCTGTTAAAACTGTGGAAGCGTCTTTCATGTTGCTTCATGGACGAGAACATTCATGCCATGTCTCCTGAGAGAAATTTGCATAATCAAGAGCTATGTATGAAGATTAACTCCTCCAGCAAAGATGCATAATTCAACATCACCTGTATAAGACGTATGTTTTACTCACAATAAATACTGATTTATCTGCATAGGTGTGTTCCCGACAGAAGTTTGACAGTGTCCTGTGGATAGAGTAGTGCTTTAATTAAGATGTATCCAAAGTGCAGTGACGCACAGGTTGATCAGAAACATAAAGGGGGCGGGGGTGACTTACTGTCTTGTATCAACATGCTTGATTCAATGCCTGAGAAAATGGCAATCTCAAGGTTTCTCTCCGTGTCCTTTCTGCTACAGAAGATTGGTGGGGCATGCTTTTAAAACTGTGTACCAGCACTGTGTGCATAGGCCCTTTCTGTATCAGTGTAAGGCTTCTGTCCATTGTTTGCATGCTTTATTTAGTTCTTCATTCAAAGAAGATCTACGAAACTCAGATACAGATTGCATTTATCAGCGTAGGTAGTGGCCATGTTCACTGAAGCTTGGGCGGTTATAGTATATAGGGTATACCTAATTCATTTCACATGTTGACATTGACAGAAAGAGGAGGTTAGACTTGGAGTGATGTTTTCTGGTGACACTTTTGACAACTTTAAAATCAGGAAACTGCGAACCAATTGTATTTTTTATTAAAGGAATAAATGGAAAAACGCATAAGGAGTGAAACCGAATTATTATTGCGCGTCACGGTGTTTCTCCTGTGTTTATTCCACTCACAGTTCTTAAGGGCGGCCATTTCACCCTACAATACAATCAGGCAGCTAGTAGTAGTACTGTGGGTGATGCTCTTGCAAAGACATCCTAATCTCTCTCTCTCTTTGTTTAAAGCTAAGTTTTTTCAATACAAACTGCCCATATAATGTTCGCGACCTGGCTAACGTTAAGGCCCGGACACACCACTCTGACACCAAATAACTGACACAGACGGACCCCGACTGTTGCGTCGCCTCACGTCTCTGCGTCTTGGCCATGTGTCGCACTGGAACACACCGCAAAGACTTCAGCCGACGGCCAAGAAGCACGTACGAACTGCGCATGCGTGAGTGGCAATAACTCTCCTTACCAGCAGGCGGCGGTAGTGTGTATTCGTCATTCAAAAGAGGCAACAACCGGAAGACAGACTGCGTGATACACCGTGAGAAGAAGAACAGACTGCGTGATATATACAAACAACAAATAGCATGCACGTTCCATTTTCACTCTACAGCGAGAAGCTCACGGGGCTTTCCCGAACCTGTGTCGAGAGCTGGAGTTAAATGAAACCTCAGATGTGCCTTCTTAATCGTTTGTTTGGGTCCCTCACTTCCGTTTTGCTTCTCATGCACTGATTCGCTAGCTGAACAGCCAATCAGAGTGATTTATTTTGCCGACATCCTTTGGCCGACTGCCTTGATGCCCGAAAAGGCGTTGGGTCGGCTGAAAAGACACGACGGTGCGGGACACACCAATCTGAGTAGGGCGTGTCAACGCTCATCGTCAGCCTGACGCCCACCAACGCCGATAATCGGGTTGGTGTGACCGTGGCTTTAGTGACCAAAGCAAGAAACAACTTTACCTAACCTTCCTCTCATTGCTATGATAAAGGCTGGGGAAAACACCCCGGTGTATTAATACGTAGGAAGGTGTTGCTACTTACGGATCTTATGAAGTAGAGATAACTTTGAATCTCTCTTCCACTATGCTTCCACCAACAACTTTATTGGGGTTACATTTTAGTTCCCACATTTCACAATACTCTGGTTGTTCTATCATCTGCCATTTCTGCTACCAGGAGATACCTACTTTTTGTTGAGTTGCAAACTATTTTGTTGAGTTCATTTTTGCATTTGCTCTCCGGTAGGTGCTGATGTAGTATGTGCTGTAGGTCCAGGGCTTTTATTGTGAAAGGGAAAGTGCTACCCAAAGGCAGACAGAGCTATATCCCGAACTAGTATGAAACTAGTGTAAATGCAGAGGGTGACATTATCCGAGAGCAATTTCGTTGTGCAAACAACATTTACTTCCTTATAATGAGCTAAAGCAACAATATTAAATCCATTGAGCTACACATGCATACACTCACATTTTAAACAATTCTGAATAAGCTATTTAGAAGTCCTTGGATTCTGATTACTGTGAGGTTTTTCTCAGTAATTGTGATGGACTTCGGTCACCATCATTTGTAGCTTCATTATTATAAATCCATTACATATTATTGTATTGCAAAGCCCTGCATGTAATAACACCACTTTCCTCCGTAGCTCAGTCGCAAAATAAGACATTACAATCCTGCTACTTGCATTAAAATACATTAGGGGGATTTATTATCTCTATGAGAATGCTTATTTGAACCAAACATCCATTTCACATTTCCAATGAGTCATGCTCGATTAAATGCAACGTGTTGAAGATGGAAGAGAGTATTATCAAGCCAAGCTGGTTTGTGAAAGTCTAATTAAAGTCCTACTTTTTAATGCAATATAAATGTCAAGCTCTGTGTGTGGCAGGATATTGAAATCAATCGGGCTTTAATGGGGATCCTCCGCCTGTGACAGGGATCAGCATGTCTGCGTCACATGTTGAAAGATGGTGCTTTGGAGTAGGTGGAGGTCTAGAGGCTCAGACTGTCTGTCCTCTGATCTAAAGCTGCTCTTCCATGAGTTTGACACCGGAGCAGAAGCACAGCATCGACACATAGCTCTGGTTCATTCTTCAGAACAGTAAATCACACCCGGGAAACTGGATTTGTTTTGGCTGCTTAACACTCTGTTGTCATTGTTGATAGGTGTAGGAGCCATGATCGCTGTTGATTGGTTGGCTTGGGTCATGGGTGGCACTCATTATAATCCTGTTCACCTGTGTGAGGTGCGAGTGTGTGGAAGAGAGGGTGACACGGGCCGTTGTACTTTTTTGTTGACCGCAAGATTACAATTGCTTCGATTATAACAATGTATATGTCTGAGAGTTTTTTCATTAAACTACCATACTACGAAACAGAGATATCAGCAAGTACTTTTTTAGCGTGTCATACAACAGCAAACAGGCCCGGCCTCAGCCTCTCAGCGACTTAGTTTGTTTCCTGCTATCGCTACAATAGGAATATATTTCCTTTCGCATTCTGCAGCATCCTGTAAACATGCATTGGTTTGAAAGGGACAGCTCTTTCTTGGTTTGTATATGTACCTTTGTGACAGCTTTATCGGGCCTATAGCACCAGGAGAACAAAGTCATGAATTTCCCAGCAATCCTTTTGTTTTAGTTTTTGAGAAACATTACTTACTCAGGAAGTAGAATTTATTATCCCACAACGAAATGTATACAATTATATCCATACAGTATGTCAATACTGAATTCAGACATCAAGCCATACTGTCAGCATGTACATATAGTATATGACTGTCTGCAGTCACACCAGGCTGAAAGGAAATCATTTCTTTCTGATGTTAACGGGATGAACAGAGATTGGCAGCACAGCCTTTTAGTTAGCTGAGCTGAGTGTTTGTGTGTTGTGTTTTACGAGGCCCTTATATCAAATGTATAGTTTGCATCATAAGCTCAAAGCTGCCCTCCATAAAGAACAAAGCGTGTTGGTTGTGTGAGTGAAAGGGAAGCAGCTTCCACGATGTTATTTTCAGATTGTATCAGTCCGGGTATGTTAAGCGCTAAAGTGTTTCAAGCATTTAACACGGCTGACGTCCATTAGGCTGGTCTGGGAGGAAGTCCGGGCAGTGGGAGACAAAGGGTGGGGGTGTGTCTTAGGCACATTTCCGCTCAAGCTGATTACAGGACCTAGTCTAGACAATACCGAGAATTAGAGATAGGAGAGGGGTGGGAGGGATGATAAAGGGTCAATGGATGGAAAGATAAAGGGGATTTTGTTATGTCTCGTAAAATCTGTTAAGTTAATGTTTTTAGTTCAGTCTTGTATCCTGTTTTATTTTGTAGTAACCTTTCCTTTCTTGTTGCAGATTACCTCACTTCCTCCCTTTGTGTGTTTTCCCTCCACTGTGATTGTCGACTCCGCCCTAATTGTCTGCACCTGTTCCCCCTTAGCCTGCAGATTCTGTCTCCCTTGTCTTGTTGCCAGTTTGTGTCGTCCCATGGCCGGACTGCCAGCGTGATGTCCATGGTTTTTCCTGCTAAGAGCTAAGAACCGAGTTTTGTAATTTACTTTATCCTTTGCATTTTTGATACTATGTTAACCTTTTCCTCGTAAGAGTGTTTTTTGTTACCTTGACCTGTTACCTCTACGGAGAGCTCACAGTGCCACTTTTTTCAGTAAAGACTTTCTTTTGTACTTTGTTTGTCGAGTCGTGCTTTTGGGTTCAAACTGGTTTGCCTAGCCGTGACAGATTTAAGTGAGGATGAGGGGTCAGGAAGTCTTTGGTTGGAGGGATGAAGGAGATGTGCGTGAGGATGAAGGGATGAGGGGTAGGGGGGATGAGTTCATGTAGGGATGATTTGCTCGATGGAAAGAGAGGATGAAGGGATGAGGAGAGGGACGATTGAAGGGATGTTGTGATGATTGGGGGGTTTTCTCCGGAAGTGTTTCCTTGTACGATGTGAGGGTCTAAGGACAGAGGGTGTCGTATTGTCATACTGATATTCTGTACAAACTGTGAAGTCCACTGAGACAAATGTAACATTTATGATATTGGGCTATATAAATAAACATTGATTGATTGATTGATTGATTGATTGATAAAGGGATGAGGGGTGAAGGATTCAAGGGATGAAGGAATGAGGAGAAGGAATGTATGTAGGGAGGAAGGAGTTACGGAGTCAAGGGGTGTATGTCTGGAGGGATGAAGGAATGAGGGGAGGTTATTGATGTCAAGGGGTCAATGGTTGGAGGGATGAAGGGGATGTGGGTGAGGCTGAAGGGATGAGAGGCAGGAGAAATAAAGGGGTTAGGGATTAGGGCTAGGAGGGATGAAGTGATATAGTGATGAAGGGGTGAGGGGTAGGAGGGATGAAGGGATCTATAACGGGATGAAGGGGTCAATGGGTGGTAGGATAAGGGGTGTTGAACCTAAGTTAACTTATTACCTTTATTGAAAACGCGTTGTATGACCTTGTATGTCTCTGCCCCAATTGTTTTTCTTGTCAACTAGAAATGATTACTGTATAGTTATATTAGCGGTGGTAGCGGTGAAAGTATGAGTGTAATGTGTACCTGTTGAAAGTACCCTGTCCTTAAATCTCTTCTGCGTCTGGCAGAAATCATTATCAGTCGGTCCAGTTGCTAAGTTGCAGGTAGTAATCATAAACCGATTTATATTTTAATGAGCATGACATTAGATGGAAGTGTTGAATGGGCCGTGCTCAACGATGCTAAGCAGAGGCAGGGAGGGAAGTTTGAGTCCTATTAAAAGAAGTAAAAAAACCAGCGGACTATGATTTGTGGTAATTGGCAAGGCGTTCTGCTTGAGAGTGCAACACATCCCATTCAGTCACACTGTGTGGCTTCCATTCAAAAAGCATAATTATTTGTATTGCTTCCCCCCGCACAAAGTGAGTTCAATCGATCCAAACTGGATGGCTCCGGTCCCTCACAAGATATGACTCTCGGTTTTATAACACCTAATTATTTTTTGCTGACTGATCCCGGGCCTGGCAACATTCACATAATGAGACCCTCCTCTGCCCTTCCCGCTTGAATTGTGTAGCATCACCAAAGTTACTGTGAAGTGGTGAAACTGGGAAGCGGTAGAAAAGTTACGATTCGCAGGAAAAACTCAAGCCAAAAGCAACAGTACGACCGGCAAAACATGACGTTATTCATGCTGCCATACCTCAGGAGAAGAGAAAGATGGGAACATAGTGTCCCACGGGGTCAATGATGAAAAGCAAAAAGTGATCTATAACAACTATCGCTTTTCAAAATGAGATATAAACTGCTCTACTCTCCTACTCTTTGTAAGGCCTCCCACACAATGAGTGGCATGGTACAACCTGTTCTCAGGGCTGCGTCAACATCTACAATATTAAACTCTCTTGATAAAAGATGTACAATAATAGAGCTTAATCAGTGGAGTATTTTGGTTTTCTAAAGGGAAATACGATGTTAAGTGAAAGCAGCAATACTACACTCCACTGCAGCTGTATTTTGTACTGCACTGCATTCATCATGTTTAAGAAGAAGAAGTATCAATACTAGTAACAAAAAGTACTTGAAGTCTCAAGAGTGGTATACACCACCTAAACGGCTTGTTGGAGCTCCTGCCCCCCCCTCCCTGGACTCACATTGCATTGTTGAGGTCTACTAGAATAGATTTATACTGTGCAATTTTCCAAACTCACATTGGTTTCGCATACAGCATCTCTGTAAAGTATGTGTATTCAGCAGTATTCACTCTCTCCACTAAACGGCTCGTTGCAGCTTCTGCCCCCCCCTTCCTGTGAGCCCAGTGTGCTCTGATTGGTCAGGATGTTCGTTGCGAGGCTCGTTGCGAGGCTCGTTGCGAGGCTCGTTGCTACGAGGAGCGGACAGGTTTCCGGGTCGGCGGTACAGCGAGAACAAGCGAAACTCATCCTGAGCACACAAACACTCACAGCCGAAGTAAAAACAATAAGTGTGGCTTGATATTGAGTAAGAAAAAGGTTTATAACGCTGTGAGTCAATGGGTCTGCGGAGAGCGTTTCTCCGCCATCCCAACTCGTCTATTACCAACCAGGGAGCTCTATGCAAGTCAATGGGACTCCCTGTTAGTTAGATCCTGGTGTGTGAGGTGCTCCGCGGATTGGTCCATTTGGGCCAATCCGGTCATTTGTTGTTGATGTGGGTGTTCACACGTCACAGAACCCAGGAAGCAAACCATGGAAAAAGAGAAATCTCCAACGAGGCGTTCTGGGGCAGCACAGACAGGTCTTCTCTGTGTTAGAGTTTAACTCGCTACAGGGTGTACTTTGAGGGTTTGTGACTTTGCAGACCGTTTACATGCAGAAAAAGCTTCATAACTCACAAGGGGACGGGTGATAACCGGAAAAGCACGACATGGGACCTTTAATAACTGCAACTGATATTTGTTAAGCATTTTAATTGTGTGTCTGGTTAAGATGGAGGTCATTTTAACTGTTATCACAATGAGGTGGGCGGTGGTGGCGAAGTCGATAGGGACTTGGCTTGGCAACTGGAAGGTCACCAGTTCAAGTCCCGGCAAGACCAAGTGCTAAGCAAGGCACCACACTTGCTCCCCGGGCGCTGTTCAAAATGGCAGCACACTGCTCCTAACACTAGGATGGGTCAAATGCAGAGAAACAATTTCCCCACGAGGGATTAATAAAAGTCCATCTTATCTTAGTTATAAGATGTCTATGTGTTTGGTTGGGCCATTTAAACTCTTGATCTGCAGAGCTACCCTTCAACTATTGCTGTCATTAAGTCAAATGTAAAGTACAAGCTCTGAATTGTACTGGGGTAGAAAGTGTAATCAAATGGTGATAAACCACCAAACAATACCTAAGAAATGTACCTAGATTCAGTACTTGAGTAAAATAAAGCACAGTAAATATATAAAGGGTATAAAGGAAGCCAAGAGACCTATAAAGTACATTTTAGATCAGTCTTATCATACATAAGCTTGACATGTGTGTCATAACTGAATGTATGGTATTTTCTGTCACCCAAAAGTATTCAGACTACTACCTGTGTTCAACCCCTCCAATTGACTTACATTGAAACTGTTTTTTAATATGTAGGGATACTAAACTCATTGTAATGAAACACATATCAACAAACTGAAGGTCAAAGCTGGATTTGGTTTATAAACAAATCATGTTTCTCTGCTGCTATATTCAACAGACAATACACAATTCTGTCTACGCTTGATTATGGTGTATAGACTAGTCATGCTTCTCCTTACACCGTAAAGCTTCTTGACTATATGACATAGTGCTGCGCTTCTTCACAGGTGATGTATTTCTAACCCTCCACAGCATCTCATGTGCCCCCCATATCAAACAGAAGGGACCGGCATTTCATGTTGTTTATTTATAAGGCTATACTGCAAACATTGCCTTCTGCTCTCAGGTTTTACCTAACTACAATGTTTAAAATGACATATCACAGGACGATTTAAATGTGCTGTATTCTTGTTCCAACCAGATTTGGAGATAGTGGCTTTAAATAGTTTGCTGCACATAAATGGTTCTGATGTCACCTGCAGATTATTCAAAGTTGAATTTATATAATTGCATTTTTACTTTATTGGGGGGGGGGTCCGAAAACCAGGCAGTATCTGGTGTGAGTGGTAGGGTTAGGGTAATGTGAATCGAGAGGCCTGTGTTCGTCGTCCATTACATACGCCTGCCCATACCATAACCCCACCACCACCATGGGCCACTCGATTCACAACATTACCCTAACCCTACCCCTACCCCTACCCCTACCCCTACCCCTACCCCTCACACCAGATACTGCCTGGTTTTCAGACCCCCCCAGACCCCCCCAATAAAGCAAAAATGCACGTTTCAGAGTGGCCTTTTATTGTGGCCAGCCTAAGGCACACCTGTGCAATAACCATGCTGTCTAATCAGCATCTTGATATGCCACACCTGTGAGGTGGGATGGATTATCTCGGCAAAGGAGAAGTACTCACTATCACAGATTCTTTCAGATTTGTGAACAATATTTGAGAGAAATGGTTATTTTGTGTTTATAGAAAATGTTTTAGATCTTTGAGTTCATCTCATGAAAAATGGGAGCAAAAACAAAAGTGTTGCGTTTATATTTTTGTTCAGTGTATATTCTCTGTAAGGCAAGGCAAGTTTATTTATATAGCACCTTTCAACACAATGCAATTCAAAGTGCTTTACATTAAGAAACATATTATAAAATGGCATTTAAAAACACTCACCTGTTAAGCCCCAAGCCTGTTTTCAGGTTTCAGGCTAGAAAATGCCATTCCCAGAACAAATGACCATATCTTCTCTTCTAAAAGGGTTAAATTAATAATAATGATATAATGATAAACCTGTGAGTTGGATGTAGAAAAGTCAGAATCTATATAGATGTTTTTTATTTTAAAGAAAATTCAGATTGAACACATTAAAAAACTGTAAATTATAGTGTCTGTCCAAAAGATATTTTGTACTTATAGTGAAAACTAACCTTGGATGATGGGTTAGTAAACTAAAAGCTTTAGTAATCCAAAGTACAACATATAATAAGTACCCTGTATCAAGATTGATGCGAAACAAGTGATATTTGACCTTTTTAGACAGATTTAGCAAAAAAAACCTCTTCTGGGGCCATTTGGGTGGATTTTCCATATCTCTGGCCCCCCTTGTTCGATTTTGACATGTGACATCTCTTTCTGACCATTAGAGCCAATGGAATCGAAGGAAAATCGTCTCCACACTCATGTTAAAAAAAGGTTGCGTCTTTGCGCATGCAATCTTGTTTCAGATCGTAGGAATATCCCTCCTCTGATATTCGAAAACGGAATTGCAGTTTTATTGCTTATAGATTATCAGAACATTTCAAAGGGGACGCAGTCACATTGGATTAACCTATGGATTAACTACAGCAGGGTCGGCAACCCCTGGCATGGATCCTGAACGAGACCGCCGCCAGAGCGCGTCTCCCCGTTACCCGCAGCAGGAAGCCATGCACGCAACGCAGCCCCGCTCTCTTTATCTCCAGGTGACTTTCTGCCACTTTCCTCCGTGGTGCTGATCGTTTCACCACAGAGGAAAACACTTCACTAATTGCAGTAGCCATAAGGAGCTGTACAAATGCCACAGTTGTTGCGTGGCTGTGTATTTAGTTGAAAGCCCAGTGGCGATCTGCTCATCTGTCATCGAAATAATATGCTACAAAGGGGAGCACTGGCCATCTGTGTGTTGAACTTTCCTGTCGGCTCCCAGACCGTAGTCGAGGAGGGCAGAAGCAGCAAGCTTCAGGTTCAATAACCCACTTTAGCTTCAATGACTGGAGAGAGGCGAGCTCTTCTTGCGAGGCCGTTACATTTATTTAGCTGTTCTTCTGTTTCACAAATTACATCACAGACCTCTGTTTTTCTGCTTCCTCGTTTCACTTCCAGAAACATACACACGTTCCCTCACTGTCGCTCTACCATCCACACACACACACATGCACAAGCCACACCCCTCTCTCTCTCTCTCTTAAAGGGACAGCGATCTTATCTCACTCTGCGTGACCCTAATATCATAACATGTGTGTTCTGGAGAATCACAGAACGGACGATCGTCCTTATTATTATGCCGTTTAAAGCAATTATTTAAATGTGTTTGTTAAATTCGGCATCATGTAAGTTGAGCTGACAGGTCCACACACTGCTTCCCCGCAGCGAGGCTCCCCCGCCCTCCTGCTGATAGTTCACGAGTGTCAAGCTCCTCAACCCCCCCCCCCTTGATAATTTTCGATCGTTGGCACGCTGATAACACGCTGATTTTTTTTTAATGGCACTTCATATCAAAAATGTTGCCGACCCCTGAACTACAGCATCGTTTTTTATCGTTTCAATGCCATTGAAGACCAGTTTAGACCAGACAAAGACCTAGGTAAGCCATGTTAGCGTTTTAGGCTACCTAGCGCCACATGATGTACGTTTTTGTTGATAACGTCGCGAGTTTGTATCTTTCAGTGTTGAGGTGGGCACCGTTAGATTCTGTGTCTTTACGATCATAAACGATGTGTTGGATGTGCAGCTAGGATAAGTAATAAGGGAGCTAGGAGTGATTTTCGGTGCAGTAATAGGTTAGCATTTTTCGCTCGGGGCTAATTCAAAGGGTCACTGTTAGCGTTGTGTTTTCTTTTCAAAAAGATCAGTTAAACTAGTTTTTTCCCGTTATATGGATATAAAATATTCATAGTTTATTAAATATTAAGGTTCCTTAGATGCAGTGGCGAGCCGTCAGGGCCCTCTAGGCCCTCTGTGAGGGCCTAAGATATTCTACAAAAATAATATTTAAAAACATTCAAAAAAAAAAAAATTTAATTTTTTTTTTTAGTTATATTTTTCATTAGTTTTACCAAAATAACTTGATTTAATTGTATTTAAAATAACATTTCCAAAGAAATAAATCCTTCGAATTTGCCTATTCCGTTTCTGTTGGAATGTGAAGGGTTAAATGAAAGAAGCTCGTCTCTGCGTCTATGAGGAGAGGAGCTGTTGGACGTCCAGGCGGTCCAGCTATGAATTCACAGAGGGTCGCTATAGTAACTGAACGAGAGAGTAATGTCAAATGACAGTTCAATTGACCAATCATATCTTCCCTCTAAATGGGTGGGTGTTATTATCGCGGACTTTATGACTTAAGTTCCGCCCGCTGTGAAACTTTTCTTGTTTCCATAGCAACAACAACTTCCTGTCAACAGCGTTAACTCGCCTTCAAAATAAAAGCATGCCAAATTACACTTAAGACATACAACTGCAACGAAAGTAACAAACACAATGCAATATCCTTTTCAATTTCAAAGAACACAAATAGGATTACTTACAGGTGTTGTTTTGTGTGGTAGAGGGTCGCTTTCATTGAAGCGTTTTGCACCCCGGGCCGTTGTTTTGATATTCCGCTGAAGTATACGCTGTGACGTAATAACTCGAAGGAAGGGGGGGGGTCAGAGGGCCTAGGTATAAAAGTCACGGCTCGCCACTGCTTAGACGTTGTTTCCTGCAAATGACGCAATTTCGGCCCCGGAACCGGGTCCGTGGGGCTTAAGAAGCAAAGATAAAACATGAATAACAAAGGTACATGAATTAAAGTCACAGTGCAGTGTGAGATACACACATCTGAAATGTGTAGCTCTGACTCTCAATCATTGCTAACTTTTTAGCAGAAATAGTTTTCTTTGACCTCACTTTCTTTTTGAACCTATCCTTTCGTTATTTCAAGTGTTTCATGCTAAACGAACCTCCTTTAGAAATGTCTAATCCGACCCCATGGTACTTTTAGTTTTAAATGCACATTAGTTAAGTTTACTTTGTCTTTCTAGGACTTTTTTGGTATCCTCCACGTACCAGGGTATTGAAACCAAAAGGCTTGTAAAGAAAACTTAAAAGAAAACTAAGTGCAGCAACGCTGATAGAACAAAACACACGCAGCCACGTGTGAGTGTTGGGTCCTCAACTTCATCACATTATAAAGTCGAATGTCTCCCCGCCCCCTCTGACAGTTTTCGCCTTTTGCACACTGAGAATACCATTTTCTTTAGTCTTTTCCCTAAAATGCAACTGAGTTTGCTCCCGTTAAAAAACCCTTGGCGCCTTTAAGGCTTGTGAAAAAGCACAGATTTAGTTCATGTATGGTTTTTGGTATTAAATTATTATTTCAGCCTTTGAAATAAAGCTAATTCATGTGTATCAGGGTTCATACGGTCATTAAAAACCTGGAAAAGTCATGGAAATTTAAAATGCTAATTCCAGGCCCTGGAAAAGTTATGGAAAACAACATTTTTCCCAACGTGTTGGAAAAGTCATGAAAATGTAACTAGAGTTGCATCAAATATAATTTATATTTTATCTAATCGCTGAAATAGTAATACTATAATGATAATAAATACTGAAAGTTATTTGTTTTACAACATGTTTCATATGCAGACCTTATTTTCCTGTTCCATGTTATAATAAACCATTTTCAGTGGTACCGCTGAGAGAGTAATGTTTTTGGTCATGGAAAATTAGGCAAAGGTCCTGGAGAACTCGTGAAAAAGTCATTGAAAATCATTGGTGAAAAAGTGTATATAGAAGTTAATGGGCGTGTATGTGAATGGACATATTTATGTGTATTTATATACATATATAATTATGATTTATTTGTATACGTTTAATATTCAAAGATCATGGGAGAGGTCTTGCTATGTGGATATACAGTATATGTAATTTTATTATCTATATCGTTTTTTATTTTGTTTCTATCCATGACGAAACATACCTCTTATAACATTTGCCGTTAAAATGCAATTACATTGACCAAGCGTTGAAATTGGATGACTCGAAGGAGGGTATTAATATTGAATTGAATTAGAAGTATAAATAAATGTAATAGGTGATAGTTTGAATTAGTGTGTGTTAATAGTATTAAAATGGGGAATAGGGGATTGTAACATTTAATGTGACCCAGAGATATTTTAAGTACAGTAGTAACGTAAAAACAGAGGATACAAGCGGTGGTGATAATTTCAATGAATCACTTCCACCTCACATGTAATCCCACAGGACTCCTCTTCTCTGCTTCGAGTCCTTATGGCTGTTTCTAAAACAACTTTTAACTTGCAAGGCAATCACTATAAATGAAACAGCACATGTCGTTCCACAGGCAGGATATCGTTTCCTACGTTCTCTCATTTACTCCTGCACCTCTGAGCAAAGGTGTCCGTGCTGCAAACAGGCACTTAAACCCATTGACACAATTACATGCTATGTTGAACAGCACTAGAGGCAGTAATGTGAATTAACCCCGGCAATAAAAAATTATAATTGTGTCAATATTTTGGCAACAGAATGATGGTTTCAGAGAGCTGGAGGATCAATGGGAACTTCAGCGTTGTGAATATAACTTTACCAGTCAGCCTTTTGCACTTGAAACGAATTATACAGAAACCTCAAGCACGTGAACTTCTGCATTTATGTAATTATAGAGCACGATCCTTCTATTAAACCTGAATACATAACTATAGGCTATTATGCTAATTCATTCTCCGCCGTCTCTAGGTGGGGTTTTCGGTGCAACATTTACAATTTGATGGACACCTTTATTCCAAATGCCGCACAGAGACATCACAACATGCTATTAGGCCGTACGGATACGCATTTTTTCAATTTGGTCGTCCACGCTGTGATCGACAGCTTATCTGAAACCTTCTGAATGATCAGTCTGCAGCTCAAAGCAAACTTTA